>JAAAKG020155668.1:0-16090 GCA_010014905.2 Druon quercuslanigerum | reverse complement strand
GCACCCCCTTACGGGGGTGGTTTTTCGGTTTTTAAAGTTTTAAATGGTTCTAAGTAAGTAGAAATAACGTAGTTATTGAACACGTACACTAACTGTTTTTATCTATGGACAAAAAATATAATTCACAAATATTTTATACACATTCTTGTTTATGAAGTATTTTCCACCCCGAGGGAGATTTCAAATCATGGCTTCTCAATAGGGCGCTCGCAATTAAAATAAACCTGCCTATGCATTTTACTTATGTAATCATCTACTTTTTTGAAATTCAAATATTAAGCGATTGAAGAGGAGTGTATAAAAGATAAAACCATAATGATAACTTTTATTTTTAAACCATCCTTACCCCTCCGCCACAGCGCCCTAAATATGACACAAGAATCTAAAACTACATTTGGACGCATTATTGTCAATTTTCAGCCATTTCTGTTGCGCAAATACTAATTGACAACTTAAATAGATACATGACTTTTGAAACAATTTTTAATTGTTTAAACAATTGTCACTTATTCCAACAATTATTTTTCCCGGAATACTTTAAAAAAATCGTAGTTTTAAATAAAATGTAGAAGATATTTATTGTTTGGAGTATTACATTTTTCCAAAAACATGATGCATTATTTAAATAATGAATTATTGTTTATTTTCAAAATATATAAAAATTGAGCCAGAGATGTGAATTTTGTTCTCAAGTTTGTATCCTATGCTACGTTTCGTTTAATCCTCACATAATTTTCATTCATTTGTTATAATAAATTAAGAATTTCTATTTGTTTTAAAAATTTTTACTTGTTCAAGCAGCTTTGGTTCGAAAACTTAAAAAAAATAATATAAAATGTAAAACATCCAACTATTTTTCTATTAATTGTTTTAATAAACTAAATTTGTTTTAACAAAATGTGTCTTTTTTAATATTTAAAAAAATAAAAAACGGATGATGAATGAAAGTTGTTTAAAAAATGACCTAAAGCTTTAACAAAATTTAGTACTCCTCAAAATCATTCAATAATACGTTTAATCAATAAAATACAATTTAAAAATATTTTTGAAAAAGTAATTGTTCAGAAAAATAATTGAACGTATCCTTTTTTATATTTTTATTTTTTTCAGTTGTCAAAAAAAATGTTTGAGCAAATCAAAATGATTTAAACAAATATAAAATTTTTAAACATTAGAAGAAATGTACAAAAATTATGTAATTATTCAACAAAAAGTAGCATATAAAGGTAATTTGAGAAAAAAGTGGACGTTTCTGACTCAACTGTTAGAAATTTTAAAAATAAACCATGATTAATTGTTTACATAATAACATCATCTTTTTAACAACATTTACTACTCCAAACAATTACCAACTATTATTCAACTATTTTTCAAATAAGTTACAATAATTTAAACAATAAAAAATTGTTTAAAAAGTAATCGGAGATATGAAAATTGTCCATTAGTTATTATTTTTATGAAAAAGACGCGAAACATTGCTGAAAATCAACAATAATAAGTGGGAGTAGCGCGCTACAGAGAAAAATGTCCCTGACAGTCCAAGAGGCGCCCTATTGAGAGGCTCGACTATAAAAACTTTTTTTCTGACGCAGGGAGCCTCAAAACGTCGATATTTGATCAAATCCGCGAAATCATTTTTCGTATAAAACTATGAAACTAACCAGGGGGGGGGGCTAGGTTGACGCTTGACTATAATGTTTGAAGAAAGAAAAGAACACATTTTTTTAATTTTAGTATTATAGCCGTCTAAATTCTCGATCCAACAATACATATTATGGTGTCAAATAAAATTGGTTAACATTCTAATCTTACAATAAAAAGGTATTTATTTGATGTTAAATTGGACTTCGTCCGTTTTCATTAAATCTTCACGTTTTGAAACCCCCTGTATAAAAAAAAAATTTTTTCAAAGCTGGTTAGGGAATGTTGGTGGGAGAAGGAGAACAGACGTAGGGGTGGGAGGATGGAGGTGGAAAGGGAGAGGTATTTTTAACAAATGGATTGCAGATGGATGAGGTGAGAAGGATGCATGAGGAAGAAAGTTAAAAGAAAGAGCATGGAGAGAGAGAAGGAAGCAGAGGAGGAGAGAATAAAAGAGTCAAGGTTTAATGGGAACTATGTGTGGATTATGCCAACGGAGAAAGCGCAATATTTGTGAGAGAAAGAAGAGCAAGGAAGTCAAAAACTTACAGCGAGAATTAGATGCGGATGCATGGAGAGAAGAGGTTGTGTGAATTGTGTGGTAAGGGGGATGCAAAAGGGGAACACTGGTTGGAGGAGTGTGAAGAGGTGGAAATGAGTGGGACAATCATGGAGGTATAGTTGCATGAATGGGGCGACAAAGGGCAGTGGCATGGGTTAAGGGGGTGTTGTGTAACATGAAGAAGAAGAGAAAGGAGGAGGAAGTGGAATGGAGAAGGAAAGATTGTATATAGGAGAGAAAGTAGATTTAAGAAAAATGTACATATTGTAAATAGTAGATAAGGATTAAGGATTAGTTTAGATGAATGATAGTTTTCATAGAGTTAGTTGCAAGAACATTCTGTAAAAATGGAAGTGTAAGTAAATTAATTTTTTAAGGCCAACAGGTTGAAAAAAAATAAGTTTATCCAAGTTTATCTATCTTAAGAAAAACAAGATTACAAGTTTTATGTTTTTCTCCTTCTGGGAAATATCTACAGATATCTGTCTGTAGAAAAAAAAACCGGCCGGAAGGTAAGTGAGGAATTAAATAGGATACAGGAATGTATGTAAGTAAATATGAGGAGAAATTTTTAGAAGAGAGGGGAAGTAAGCTGGTTAGGGAATGTTGGTGAGAGAAGGAGAACAGACGTAGGAATGGGAGGCTGGAGGTGGAAAAGTAAAGGTATTTTAGAACGAATGAATTGCAGTAGGATGAGGTAAGAAGGATGCGTGAGGAAGGAAGGAGGGTGTATAAGTTAGTTAAAAGAAAGAGCATGGAGAGAGAGAAGAAAGCAGGGTAGGAGAGAATAAGAGAGTCAAGGTTTAATGGGAACTATGTGTGCATTATGCCAAAGGAGGGAGCGCAATATTTCAGTGAAAAAAGAGAGCAAGGGAGTCAGGAACTTATAGCAAGAATGAGATGCGGATGCATGGAGAGTTATAATAGGTACTAGCTTTCTGGAGAGACGAGGATGTGGTTGGACACTGGTTGGAGGAGTGTGAAGAGGTAGAAAGGAGTGGGATAAGCAGGGAGGTATTATTGCATGAAAGGGGGGGGGCAAAAGAGCAGTGGCATGGGTGAAGGGGGTATTGGGTAAGATGGAGAAGAAGTGAAGGAAGGAGGTAGAGGAATGGAGAAGGAAAGATTTTATACAGGAGAGGAAGTATATTTAAGAAGATTGTACATATTGTAAATAGTAGATAAGTGTTAGGGATTAGCTGCGGAGGCATAGGCTGGCAAGGCGAGGCAAAGCGAGAAAATAGCGTCATGCGTGTGAGGCGATGCAAAGCGAGGAAGGAAAGGCCGACTTAGAGATAATATGTGGATGGATGTTAGTTTTTAAAGAGTTAGCTGTAAGAAAATTCTGTAAAAAACGAAAGTGTAAAAAGTTAATTTTTTAAGGTCAGCAGGTTAAAAAATAAACGTTGAACTAAGTTTCTCTATCTTAAAAAAACCAAGATCACAAGGCTTATATTTTTCTTCAAAAAATCAGATGTTGCCTTAGACCCGCTCTCGCCAAACTCCTTCTGGGAAATGTCTACAGACTTTTGTCGACACTACTTATCGACAGCACATTCATAACTTAAATAGCGCTAAAGAATTTATACAGATAAGTGTTATCGCGTGATAAAATAGTAGTTCAAGTAAAGTACAATATGCAAGTAATCTCAAATCATAAATCAGAAAAATCCCACCTTCAAAGATGTGTGAAGGAACTGAGTTCATATTCCACAAGTGATTAGAAACCAAAGATGGAAATATGAAACACAGTTGTTTTTTTATATATAAAAGTGTGTGAAAGGAATCTAACCTAACAAAAATGTATTCTCTACAAAAATCGCTTTTATTATTATTAGTTATTTATCTGGAAATTATGGAGACTCATTCGGAAAGAATATTGGCTGTTTTTCCTTTCAACGCAAAGAGTCACAATAACGTTTTTAATACTTTAATGAAAAGCTTGGCGAGAAAAGGGCATCAGGTCGATGTTATTACCCACTATCCGCTGAAAAACCCACCAAAAAATTACAGAACTATTGTCAACTTGCATGGCACTAGAGCTAATTACGTGAACAATATATCCATGGAATGGATTTCTGGACAGCCCGAAAGTCTCGTATTCTTATTTGCATCTGGTGCTGGGAATGAAATTTGCAAGCTACTGTCCCTTGAAGAAATACAAAATGTTATTAAAAATCCATCTAATGAACCACCTTACGATCTTGTGATTACCCAGGTTAGTGCACAAAGGTAAAACAAATATATTTTCTGGATCATCCATTAACTTTACCCATTTTAAGATATTTTTTACCATTAAGCTAGAGGTCGTAAATTTTATGTGATTTTAAAGGTTTTAAAGTGAAAATACTTTAAATAAAATTTCAAATTGAATTTTGTGTTATATGTTAAGTAATGAAACAATCTAAAAAAAGAGGATTTTCCAATGTATTATTTTTTATCTTCGTGTAAACCAGTAAAGTAAAAGAAAAATCAACGGAAATAGATGCGCAGACACAAATATCATGAAACCAAATTATAGAAGCAAAAATGTAACTGTTATAAAACAATTTTGTAAATAAATGTACATTTATAGAACTTTCATAAAAATAAATATTTTCCCATCATGAAAAATCATCTTTAAATACACTTTAATGTTATTTATTTATAAAACATGTTTATAAAAGTAGTATTTTTGCTTCGATAATATTTTCTTTTGATATTTGTATCCGTGAATCAATTTCTATTGATTTCTATTTTTGATGTTAGGTTTTTGACCAGAGAAATGTTTTAGTAATTTTGATTGTCAATTAAAATGACTCCACAAAATAGTTGAGTTTTAAACCTACAAAGTTGAATTTTCAAAAAAAATGTAATTTTTAATCAAAAGAGATATTTAATTATATATATTTAATTTTAAACTAAAAAATATAAGTTATCAGTCAAATATGTAATGGTTTCTTTTTCAGTTCAAAATATTAATTTTCAGAAACACAAAAAAATTAACCTTTTAATAGAATCAAAGAAGTCGAATTTGAAGAAAATAGTTTAATCTAAATTCACAAGATTAATTTTCTTCACAAAAGAATCAAATTTTTATCAAATTACACCAATTTTCTACCAAGCACTACGAATTGTTAACAAAAAAGATTATTAAAAAGATTATTTTCTACCAATAAGCCATTATTAAAAATAAATAGTTCCATTTTTTAATCAAATAGTTCAATTTTCTAAAAATAATAATTTAAATTCAACTAAGAAAGGTTAACCAAAAATGGAATCGCTAAATATTTATTTTAAAAATTAATTTTTAACAAAAAAGGAGTGTAAGAACTAGTTTAATTTAACCAATAAAACGAATTTTTAAGAAAATAGATGAATTTACAGACAAAGAGATACATTTTCAGAAAAGAAGATAATTCTTTTAACCCAAAAAAAAGAATTTTCAACAAAATAAATGAATTTCCAAAAAAAAAACACCTCAATTTTTCACCCGACCCAAAAAAGTTGAATTTTCGACAAAAATAGTTAAATCTTTAACTAAATAGTTCAAAAAATAAGTTTAAAGACAATAATGTGAAACAACAAAAAAAACAAATTTTTTACGAGTTAAAATAAAACAAATAAAAAACGAATTACAAAAAAAACATAATTTTCTGCCCAAAAAGACTATTTTTCAAGAAAATAGATAAATTTGTCAAAAAACGGTTGAGTTTTGATTTCGACACTAAATTTTTATCAAACAAGTTAACCTTTCACCAAGCAATGCATTTTTCAGATAAATGGTTTAATTCTTCAATTAATAGTTAAGTGTTGAATTAAAAAATATAATTTTTTAACCGAAAATGGAATAGTTTCATTTTTAATGAAAAAAAATTTTTTAATTTAAAATCAAACCAAAAAAATTAATTTTCTATCAAAACGACTTAATTTTCACAAAATACATGAATTTTCAACTAAACATTTGCTTTAAATATTTTCATTGTTGAATTTTCAAATTAAAAAAAAAAGAATCTTTAATTCAAAATTTAAATTTTTATCAAAAAAATGAAATCAATAAATATTTTTATTTAAAATATGAATCGAGATTTGATTTCCTTAAATTACACAAGCAAAACAATTGTCGTTTTACATTCATGATTAAAAAACTACTTATCAACAAGAACAAAAAAATCTGAACAAAATAGTTAAATTTTTTAACTGAAATTATGAAACTTAAAAAAATGAATTTTAATTTAAAACCAAGGAGTTGCATTTTTCACCCAAAAGAAGGAAATTTTTCACTAAAAAATACAAATTTTTAACAAATTCATGAATTTTCAGCTGGAAAAGATCAATTTTCAATTTAAAATATCAATTTTCATTCAAAAGTACAATAATTATACTTTTAGTTCAAAATTACTAAAAAAAATTATTCTTATTTGAAACCAAAAAGTTGGACTTTTAACCAAAAAGAAAAAAATTTTAACTAGGAAAATTAATTTCTTATCTAAAAAGGCGAAATTTTAACATAATAAATTCATTTTTAACCAAACAGTTGAATTTTCAACTGAAAAAGATCAATTTTTAATTAAAAATATCAAATTTCATCCGAAAATTAAACTGTCTTTATTTTTTTCAACATTAAATCTAAAAGATGATTTTTAAATCAATAGGATTAATTTTATAAAATAAAAATAGTTAAATTTTCAGTTAAAAAGATAAATCTTGAAACAAAAACAAAAATTTTACCAAGGTCGGTCATATTTCAACCAAGCAGTTTAATTTTTAAACAAAAAAGATATCGTTAACTAAAATAAATTTGATAAAGTTATATATTTGTAATTTTATTATTATATTAATTATATTATTTTAACTTTTAGTTCAATTAATTATTTAAATTTTTTTTTTGAAATTAGTATAATTCCTACATTATTTTTAATTTCATCATTTCATCATGTCAAATCGTTTTTAAGGGATTTGAAACTTATTTTTTTTAAACTTACTTTTCAAACTTATTGGGTAATTATTAAAGCAAATTCGCAAACTTCGTTAAAACTTATGATCAGGAGATATTCCACGCGTTATCTAAGTTCTTAACGTTACTGTCACTGACTCCCCCCCCCCCCTCCCCATTCAAAGTATTGCAAGTGTAGTTTTTGGCGCAACCCTTCGAGCCCTTAAATTGGTTGCATAATTTATAAATGGCTCTCTAGTGTCTTTTTAATGTGAAAGCCCAAATATACAGTGAAACTCTGAGACTGTGCCGGTTTTGCGACTAGCAGCAGTGGGGAAAAACGAGAGAGATCCGCTTTGGATTGGAGCGCTTCTGCTTCTGCTTCTTCACACTTGAGTCATCACCGCACGCCCTTCCAGGAACCCAGCTCCTCTCCCTCCTACTTGCGGCGCGGCGTCAATTCTCGGAAGCACTATATAAGGCGGCCCTATCTCAGAGTTTCACTGTATTTTCTAAATATAAAAACATTAAATTAAAAAAAATCAACAGGTACTTGCAGCAAATTGCTATATCGGATTAGGCTATGTGTTCAAGGTGCCTGTGATAACTGTTGCTACGAATGTGGAATTGCCATGGACTGGTGATGGAGTTGGAAGCCCTATAGCCACTGGTTATTACACAGACGCTTTAACGGCAACATATACGGTTTCAAATTTTTGGGAAAGATTACAAAATACTTTGAATTCTCATATTAATAAATATAGATTCTTCATGTACACAGAGAAAGAACAAACCGAGGTCATGAGAAAATATTTAAGTCCTGATATACCGAGCGTTCGAGAAATCGAGAGGACTGTGGCTTTAACCCTTGTCAATTCTTATTATAATCCATTTGGTATTAAACCTTCTACCCCAGGTCTAATAGAAATTGGTGGCATACATATCGAAGACGACGATTTGGAGTTAACGCCGGTAAGCTAAATCAGCTAATAGTTTTAAATGGTGAAGATGAAGCTTCAAAACACAATTTAATAGGTGGCGGTCCTGCGGACATAACTTTAGAAATCACTACTGAATATAACCGTGTCCAAAAGGGAATATTTTTGACATTGCATTATATTCATTCTAAATTTAAAAAATGCAGCTGAGGCGACAAAAATTTTTTGATCAGGCTCAGAAGAGTCCGCAAGGCCACCTCCTATTAGACTGCGATTTGAAGTCCAAGGTTCGCCCTTTAACCTAATAAAATTAGGCTTCAAAACACAATTTAATAGGTGGCGGTACTGCGGATCTAACCTCATAAATCAGTACTGAATACAACCGTGTCCAAAAGGGAATAATTCAACCTCAGGAGAGTCCACAAGGCCACCTCCTATTAGATTGCGATTTGAAGTTCAAGGTTCGCCCTTTAACTTGATAAAATTAAGCTTCAAAACACAATTTAATAGGTGGCGGTCTTGCGGACTTAAACTCATACATCACTACTGAATACAACCATGTCCAAAAGGGAATATTTCAGACATTCCATTATATTCATTCTCAATGAAAAAAATGCAGCTGAGGCGACCCAAATTATTTGGTTTGCCTCAGAAGAGTCCGCAAGGCCACCTCCTATTAGACTGCGATTTGAAGTCCAAGGTTCGCCCTTTAACCTAATAAAATTAGGCTTCAAAACACAATTTAATAGGTGGCGGTACTGCGGACGTAACGTCATTATTCACTACTGAATACAACCATGCCCAAAAGGGAATACTTCCGACATTGCATTATATTCATTCTAAAATTTAAAAATGCAGCTGAGGCGACCCAAATTATTTGAGAGTCCGCAAGGCCACCTCCTATTAGATTGCGATTTAAAACCAAATAGTTAAATTTTCAACTAAAAAATATAAGTTATTAACTAAAAATGGAATAGTTACATTTTCAGTTCAAAATATTAATTTTCAACAAAAACAAAAACAAATTTGCTACCAGCTTAATAGAACAAAAGAAGACGAATTTGAACAAAATATTTGTAACTAAAAACAAAAGATTAATCTTCTACCAATTAGTTAATTTTTTAAATAAATAACCCTTAGCAAGAAAAAAATCAAGTTTGACCAAAAGTTACAGGATATGAATAGAGTGAGGATTCGGCGGACGATTTTAAATTTCTAGTCATTTCCTGGTTTTTCCCGGTACAAAATTTTTAATTTTCAAGGTCAAACAAAAGTAAATTATCAATATTTGCTTAAAAAAGCTAAAATTTATTTTAATTTATTATGTTCATTCTAAACAAGTTTTAAATAGTTTTTTTCAATAAAAATAAAATAAATTTCAAATGACAAAAAAACGAATTTTCAACAAAATAGTTCAATTTTTAAGCTACCTGATGAATTTTTTAACTAAAATGATAAATCTTCAACTGGAATAGTTGAATTTTTAATCAAAATGATGATTTTTTAATTAAAGCAATAAATCTTCAACTAAAACAGTTGAACATTTCTGTAAAAAAATCATTTTTATCAAAAATATAAATCGTCGTCAAAAACAGAATTAAATAAAAAAATTTGGAAATTAATTTTCAACCAAACAGATGAATTTTTAACTAAAACTATGAAATATTCAATCGGGATAAGTTAAATTTATAGATACAAAATTACTTTCTACAAAAAATAGCTTTAAAAAAACAAACTTTCAAAAAATAAAGGAAAAAGATGCATGTTAAATCAAAGAGATAAATTTTTAACTAAATATATAGAATATTCAACTGAAATAATAGTTACATATTTTCAGTTTATAAAAAACTTCTTTTCATAAAAAAATTAAATTTCCAATCAAGCAGCTCACTTTTCTACTGACGCAATACATTTTTAATGAAAATGATGAATTTTCAACCAAAATAGTAATTTTTAAGAAAAGAATTCAAGTTTGAACGAAATTATTTTTTTTTCGACAAAAATAAATTTTTAAATATAAATTTATAAATAGTTCAATATTAAACTTTAAAATATAATTTTTACTAAAAACAATAAATCGAGAACCAAATTTAAATAATTAAAATTTTTAAATTATTGTTAAAATAAACAGATGAGTTTCAACTAAAGCTATGTAATATTCAATTGGGTTTACGTTACATTTTGAGTTAAAAATGATTTTCTATAAAAAAAATAAATTTCAAAGAAGAAAAATTAACTTTAAAAAAAGTATCTACATTTTGAATAAAAGTAATGAATATTTAACTAAAAATATCAACTAAAATGAATATATAAATTTCTACAAAAAGAACGAATTTTCAACCAAAAAATATAACTTTCAACCAAAAATTCAATAATTACATTTGTAATAAAAAAATAACTGTTCAAACAAATAGGTACATTTTTAACTAAAATTAGGATATATTCGACTTCAATAATAGTTAAATCGTTAAATTTTTTTTTCAGCAAAAAAAAGAACAAACAAGTAGCTTAATTTTCAAACAAAGAACTGAATTTTTAATTTAAATTATGAATCTTTACCAAACAAAGTAATTTTTAGCAAAGGGTTAAACTTTGAACTAAATAGTTTTATTTCCAGCCTGAAAGATAAATTTTAAATCACAATTATAAATATTTGTTTAAAATACCTGACATTTTAACAGACAAGAAGCATTTTTTAAGAAGAATCTCGACATTCAAAGTAAAAGATAATTTTCTACCAAAAAACATCGATTTTTTAAAACAAAATAAGTGAATTTTTTAAAGAAATACTTAAATTTTCAATTTAAAAATACAGATTTCATTTAAATTTTTAAATGTTTAACCAGAAATAATCAATTTTAAATTAAATCTGTTATAGTCAAATTTTCAGTTGAAAAAATTAATTATCCACTAAAGTGATGAATTTTCAACTAAAATGATAAATCTTCAATTGGAACAGTTAAATCTATTACCAAAATTATGAGTTTTAACCATAAAGATTAGTTAGCTACAAAAAAGATGAATTCTCATAAAGTACATTAATTTTCAAACAAATAGCTTAATTTTCAAATAAATAATATGAATTTTTAACCAAATAGGTGACTTCATAAAAAAAGTAGTTACATTTTCAAACACAGCTTAATTTGCAAATTAAATGATGAATCTTTAATCAAAAAAATTAATTTTCAACAAAGAAAGGATGAATTTGCAACGGAAATTATTTAAAAAAATGAAATTATGATTTAGAAATGTTTGTATTTTTACCTCAATTTGTTCTTTATCTAAAATTAGAACCGGGAATTTTAAAATTGTGGCGAATTCTAAACTGAAACAGGGATTTTTTCAAATTCTTTGCTTCTAAATTCGAATTAGATTTTTTTTAAATTCCCGTTCCATGACAAATATTCCCTGTTCCAAGCAAAATTATATTTCTTTACAGAAAATGTCTGTCCTAAAATAAAAATCCATTTAAAAAAAAAATGGAGAAAATTATTTTCCTATATCTTCCGTATATTTAATTTTGTTTAATAATGTTTAGTTATCAAACTTAAGCCAGCAAAAAAATTCTCACGTAGCAAAAAATTGCAAAACTTTTTTCTTATAATCAAAAAAACAAATATTTCTCTCATAAAGTATAGATATATTTCAAAATGTACAACACCAGATTCCAGAAACGCTACACTCATTAAATCATATAATTTCTCTTTTTAATTATCAAAAAGAAAGCAATCATTTGCCGGGCTTTCTCGGTAAAATTTTTCAATTTCAATTTCAATTTAAAAATGATTTAAGTAATTAAAACGTGAATTTAAAAAAATTAAAATTTTCTGAAAAAAGATCTGCTCACTTATCTCCACTGTGAATCGTACCACAGAACTTCCGATTTCTGTCCGGGTGCTTTCCCATTAAGCTATTAGAGAGGGCAAGAGAGAAATCCTTTTTCAGAAATATACGCTTCCTCAGGCCAAGTGTTACATTTATGATACGAATAATTTAAAGGAATCTGCATTATCAGCAGAGGCAGTTACCATCAATCCGTGTTGATATCATTTCACAATCCGTGAAATTAGAAATAAAAACCATCAATCAAATTAACTCTTTAAATAACAGACAAATATTAAAATTCGTTTCTGACCAGATGAAAAATAAATTAAAAAATTTTTAAAGATTTTTGTTGGGAAAGGATTTTCTCACTTCACTCCACTGGGAGCGAATTGCTATTATCATAGCAAAAATGCATTGAAAAGACATTCTTAGTTGACTCCATATACAAAAATTGAGCACATTCATCGTAACTGTAAATTTTTAAATAAAAATTGTTTAAATAATATAATAATTGTTGTCTCTTTGTAAAGTTTCGCAGCAAGTATTCATCGGCCCGTCAAAATTACAAAATCTTGACGGGCTGTGAGGCACAGTTGCACCTACTGGCACTTACTGGCCAGGGAGTAATTTACGCAGGAGCAAATCTATCGCGCCAGCAAATTAAAAGATCTGAGTTAACTACTATTCCAATTGATCTAAAACCTTCCAGAAAACTTCCTTGAACTTTTCTGAACAACTTTCTCGCTGACAGTTTTCGCTTGCTGAAAATTCGCTCGACTCCCGAAACGATAGAAGTTGTTTGTGCACGAATTATGCACCGTCTTCGAAAAAAATTGTTAACAATATTTTAAATGAACATTTTAATGTTTTGCTAACGCAATCGGCCGCAGAAAATGACAATACATATTGCTGATAAGTTTTATTACGAAATATCACAAACTTTCCATTTCGCTGCGAGTTGAAGTAAAAAAAAATCAAAATATTTTGATCAGAGAAAAAAACAGTTTTTCGTAAATAATTCAAAAAATAAAAAAGCTACAACTTTTTTCATGAGAAGAAAAAGATGCGAAATTAAATTTTCACTCAGGATATATATTTTAAAAATTAAAATTGAAGACTTCATGTTCAGGAGCTTAGGGGCCTCCCTACTCCAGCAAAATAATTCTATAACTCCTTTTTGCATCCGACGCCTCAATTGTTATCAATTTGTAAAGTACCGCAGCAAAAAAGCATCGAAAAGATATACTTAGTTGATTCCGTGAATAAAAATTGAGCATGTTCATAGAAAATTCGCCAAGCTATGCATTTATTAATGAAAATTGTTTAAACAATTGCCAAAAAGCATGTGTACTTAATTTATGGTAACAGAATATTCATTTCTATCGCATTGTATACCAAAGCTATTAATTTCAATAAGATAAACATTGCCAATCCCGGAAAATATCTTTTCTTCGTTAATTTGTTCATAACGCAATACTATTTGTTTTTAATTATTCTACCCAACTAGTCATTATTGCCATATAGCGGCAATACTGTTTTAAAATCTTCTTTGATCAATCTGAATGTCTTTAAAAAAACGCATTAGGCAAAAATTAGGAAAAAAATAATTTTAAACTTTTTTGGTTAATATCAAATTTGTAAACAATCAAAAAATGGAATATAATCTTTTAAAAATTTCAAAATCTTTCATTAACAAAAAAAAACGTTTAAAGTGGATGAATAGACTAGGCTACATTTTTTTTGTCCACTTTTTAGCCCAAACTATTCGACCAATTTCGAATTTAAAAAAAAATTAAAGTTTATAAATTTTCTAAAAAAAGCTATCGAGGTATATTAAAAAAAAACCTAATTAATTTTTTTTATTTATCAATAAAAATTCATTTTAAAAAATTCGAAGATGCCATTTTGTGGGAATTTATCAAATTTATGTGAAAGTAAACAGAATTAGTGGAAAAATTGTCTTGAATTATGGCCAGCAGCATCTAATATTTAAAAAATTGTTTACAATGTTTATAAACAAATTAATAAAGAAAAATTAGATTTTTAGTAAAAATGATATATAGCTACTTCCGGTGTATTTTTAAGCGGAAATCTAAAGAAAAAATCTGGATATGACTTATAAAAAATAGAGACCTTATTTAAATTATGCAAACAAAGTTTATAAACAAATGCGTAAATTCGTCATTTTCAAATAGATTTGTTTCGTTTTCTTAACAGAAAGGTCAATAAATATAATGCTTATAGCTTTTTTATGCGATTCTTTGATTTCGGAAAATTAGTATTATTTGTTTAAACAAAATTGATGAACAAATGCATAATATTGTCATTTTTCAGTAAAAGAAATTCGTTTTATTTTAAATAATTTGCTGCTATGTTGAAAATACCTCTTTTTATGATACTTTTTTATAAAAATAATATTTTTTATTTGTTTAAACAAATTATTCATTGTTTTGCCATTTTTCAACATATACATTCCGTTTTTTCAGAGAAATTAATTCCTAATGTCTTGCTAGTAGCTCTCTTATGTTATTTTTTTATTAATACTAAACAATTAGTGATTTTTCTTAAAAAATGAAATAAACAAATTCATTATTTGGCCATGTTTTAGTAGATAAATTTAGTTTCTTTAAGACAATCAATTACATGTGTAACACCACTGGGCCTTTACTGTGATATTTTGCTGCTAGACAACAATTCATAATTTTTAAATAAATTTAATAAACAAATTACTCTAAGGCCGTTTTTAACGGAAACACTAAATTTTGTTTTATGAAATCGACTAAAATTTTTAAGTACGGTCTCTCTCTTATGATACTGTATTATATGGCAGGACAAATACACATTTGCACAATTACAATTATACACATTTATTAATGAATTTAATTGATTGGGTTAAAGAAACTAAATTTTTCTGCCAAAACATGGCCAAATTATGCATTTGTTAATTACATTTTTTAACAACAATTACTAAAAGCTTAATATTAATAAATAATAATTATAGAGAGCAACTGTCAAGACATTAGGAATTTATTTCTTTGAAAAAACGAAATCTATATTTTGGAAAATGGCAAAACAATGAATTAGTTTATTTAATTTATTTAAAAAAAATAGAAATTATATTGTTATAACTAAGAGTCATATCAAAAGATATTTTTAATATATCTGAAGTTGATTAAAAAAAAGCGAATTCCTTTTACAGAAAAATGACAATATTATGCATTTGTTAATTAATTTTATTTAAAGAAATAACACGCATTCCATGAAATCAAAGAATCGCACAAAAAGCTATAAGCAATATATTTATTTTCTTTTCTGTTAAAAAAACGAAACAAATCTATTTGAAAATGACGAATTTATGCATGTCTTTATAAAATTTGTTTAAATAGACACAGCTGAAGTAGCTATGTATCATTTTTACTGAAAATTTAACTTTTTTAAATTAATTTGTTAATGAAAATTGCAAACAATTTTTTAAATATCGGATACTGCTGAATATAATTTAAAACAAGTTTCCCCAAAAATTTTGTGTACTTGCGAATGAATTGGATAAATTTCCACAAAATGGAATGTCCGAATTTTTTTTCATGAATTTTCATTGTTAAATTAAAAAAAAAACTTTGTTAAAAATAAGCCTCGACAACTTTTTTAAATATTTCGTAAGATTGAATTTGAAAAAAAAGTTCAAAATCATTTAAATAGCTTTAGTTCAAAGTTCATTTTTTAACTGACACTTCGAATCTTTTTTTAAGAATAACGTGAATTTTAATACGATCAGAAATAAATTGGAAAATAATCAATTTTTCAAGAATAATTTTATGCAAAGGAACACGAAAAAGATTTAATCATTAAAAAATAGATTTCTAAACTATCTCACTTTTCGGCTCATTAGAGACATAAATATCAATAGAAAAGAAAAAAGAGGGTGAAAAAGGGAAATGGTCAACCAAAACCAACCTCTCACTCTTTCTCTTTCTCCGTCCTTTTTATACTACTTGGGGACCAACATGTTTCAATGGATATTCTCTGAAAAATGATAATTTCTAATATAGTCTTAGCATATTTTCAGACTTGCATGTATATCTGTATATTTATTATATTGCTATAATATAATATATTCCAGATGTCATCCTAGATATTTTTATGAAAAAGAAAGTCACTCATGTGATAAATATTTTATACAATTGGAAATACAAAATAACCATAAAACTT
>JAAAKG020155658.1:0-30377 GCA_010014905.2 Druon quercuslanigerum | reverse complement strand
TTCTTGAGGACTAAGTTTTAAATTAAATCGTGACCCGGAGCTTTGTTATTTTTAGCAGTCTTAATTTGTTTTTTTTTTAATTTCTTATAGGTTATTTTCTTGAAATTATTAGTACGTGGGATTCTGAAAAAATTGGAGACAATTCGTCACATTCCGAAATGTGCTGTAAGTCGGATGACTCTTTATGTGGAGCAAAGTTACTTTTATAATTTGCCGCTAGGGGATTTGCTTTATCGGTGAAAGTGAGCGCAAACTTTTGATCTGGATTAATGAGAGGAAAATTATTATATCGCGGCTTCGTTAGGGCATTAGTCAGACGATAAATAGAGTTATCTTTAATTTGAAGTTTACCGACTACTTAACTACCGACTACTTAAAGTTTTCAAATTTCTTGAACGGACCATCTGTATATAATTGAATTGAATCTTCGGGGACCTCAAGGATGTCGTTTACGTAAATAATAAAGAAAACGGGTCCTAGTATGTTGCCTTGGGGCACACCTGCTCCGAATGCTTTTTCTTTTGAGAGTGTCTAGCCTATTTTGACTGAGAATTTTCTATCAGAAAGATAAGAGCTTATAAAGAGGATGAGCTCCCTTGGGAATTTGTAATTTATTAAATTTCTTAGCAGTCCTGCATGCCAAACACTGTCAAAAGCTTTTTTCAAATCGAGAGAAACAGCTCTGGTATCTTTCATTTGGTTGAAATTTAGGATAATGGCTTCGATATTGTTGTGGTTTAGGGGTACTGTTTTCCTCGAGGGGATATTTTACTCGAGTAAGTATTATTTTTTCAAAGATTTTGCTTATTGTGTTAAAAAGACTAATGGGCCTGTAGCTGGTAGGATAATATGGATCATTTCCTGTTTTCTAGAAAACTAATATCTGACCTATTTTTCAGAAATTAGGAGAGTAGCTTCGTTGAATACAGGCATTGAAGATATTAGCGAGGAGGGTGAGACAGGAAATCTGAAGTTTCTTGAGGACTAAGTTTCAAGTTGAATCGTGGCCCGGAACTTTGTTATTTTTAGAAGTTTTATTTTTTTTTAATACCTTATAGGTTATTTTCTTAAAATTATCGATGCTTTATCGATCGGAGTGAGCGCCAACTTTTGATCTGGATTTAAGAGAGGGGAAATATTATATCGCGGCTTTGTTAGGGCTTTAGTCGTACAATCAATAGAATAATCTTCAATTTGAATTTTACCGACTTCTTTATTCTAATTTTTGTATTAGTGCTCTTAAAATTTAATTCCTACAGTTTTCCGAAGGTGGGTAATGATGTTTTCAAGGATATAGATTTTAGTTTGTTTATGTGTTTGGCAGTGTTTATTGCGGGTGTGGATAATGTATTCAATCTTAAGGGTAAGAGGTGGATCGTAGTAGTTAATGGTAATTTAAGGAACTGAACTGTAAATGGTAGTTTTTATGCTAGAGGTGAAATTGGTTATGGCCTCGTCAATATAGCAACTGTTTGTTATTGACGGTTTAAAGTTAACATGTGTTTCTAGGGCCAATTTGAATACTTGCCAATTTTCTTTTGAAAAATTATAGCGAGGCGGGACAGGGACTTTTTCGCAATTAGTGAAAAAGCTTAGAAGGAGTGGACGATCATCTGAGTTTAATTCGTTAATGGTTACAGTGTCATGATTTTATAAGTTATTTTTGGACATCGCAAAGTCAATAAGGTCAGATTTGTGTTTGGTGCTCTGAGGGAAAAAAGTATAGGAGTCTGACGCTGAGACTAAGGAATTCTTATGATTCATAAATTCAAATAATTGTTTGCCTATTTTGTTAGATGTTCTGCTATTCCAGGCTAGGGTTAAGCATTTAGGTCATCTGCAGCAATTACCGAGGGTGCAAGTTTGAATATTTTTCTGTATTTTTCTGAAATTTGGAATACTTTGAGGCAATTTTTTACATATTAAATGAATTTTTAAAATTTTATATAAGAAAAATTCCAGACAGGTAAAAATATTTTCAATAATTTAAGAGTCTTATTGCATTAATTACAAATATTTTCTGTAACTTGGAAGCATTTTCAAACATTCATAAAATATTTTTTGATTCTGCAAAACTTCTTGAAGTCATAAATGTATTTTAAAAGGGCTCAACTTTTTCCTACTTTTTCGAAAATCCTGTAAAATAAATCTTTTTTAATCTAGATCTTTTGTTGACGCCTGTAATATTCAAAAATAATTTTCGAATTTTCTTCAAATTCCTAGAAAATTTTGAAAGATTTTGAAGTAATTTTTGTTACATTTTTTTAAAGTATTTTCAAAATTCCAAGAAAAATTTGATGGATTCCAAAAAATTTAAGGAGTTCGAAAAATTTCAGTAATTCGAAGAATATAACGAGTATGAATAACTCAAGCAATTACATAAATTAAAAAAATTTCTAAAATTCAAACAATTCGAATGGGTCATAGAATTCGAAAAATGTAAGTAATTTGAGAAATTTCCGGAATCCAAAGGATTTAGGAAATTAAAAAGAATTTGAGGGATTTAGATAATTCAAGGAATTTAAATATTTTAAGAGGTTTAAATCTTTCAAGAATACGAAGAATTCAAGGAATCTGAACAATACGAGGATTTCAAATAATGCAAGGAAAATCCGGGGATTTTAAGGAATTTGAAAAATTTAAGGAACCCAAAAAATGTAAGGAATTCAAAAAATTGCAGTAATTCGAAGAATGTAACGAGCACGAACAATTCAGGCAATTTCATGAATTAAAAATATTCCTAAAATTCAAGCAATTTGAATGGCTAATAGAATTCGAATAATTTAAGAAATTCAAAAACAAGGATCTTTAGGAACTCCAGGGAATTCGAATAATTTAGCAAATGTAATTTATTCAAGGAATTTCAGAAGTTCAACGCGTTTCTACAATTGAAGCAATTTATACAATTTAAGATATTTAAACAATTCAAGCACTGTAATGAATTTAAAGAATTAAAAAAATTCAAGTATCTTTAAGAATTAAAGAAATCCGAGGTACCTAAGGAAGTCAAAAAATTTAAGGAATCCGAATTTAAACTTAAACAATTCGTAGAATTTAAGTAACTCGAAGAATTTAATGAACGCGAAAAATTCAAGTGATTCCTCAAATTCAAGAAATTAGAAGAGTTTAAGGTATTCGAGAAATTTAGTAATTCAAAGAAATTAAGGAACTTAAAGAACACAAGAAATATACAGAAGTCAAGGAATTCAGAAAATTCAGAGAAATCTAGAATTTTAGATAATTTGGTGGATTTAAGGAATTGAGAGATTTTATTCAAGTTATGCGAATCATTTTGTAGACAAGTTATTATAGACTCAGAAATTTACTTCAGAGATTTTGACTGTTTGGAAATGAAATTTTTTTAACATTTTGCAATGTCATGATTATGTCGGTTCCTAAACTGAACTGTTTAGAATTTGTTTTAGCAGACTTATTTCCTGACGGATGACTATTATTTTGAGCCTATTTCAATCCACAAATCTTATATCGAATACTAGTTTTTGGTATGGTCAGAGTATAGGTTTGGCTAAGATGACACCGAATTAGGTTGTCCACTCTTAAAGTAAGATGTTCTAGTTTGGGGATAAGCTGATCTCGGTTAAAGATTAGCCTCTTCTCTAAAACGCTCGGCATGATAAAAATTAACGTCCTAAATTATAAGATCCGAATCGCGAATTACTAATCTTTAAATACTACAAGGCAAATAAACAAAATCCAATCATAAGTTAGATATTGTTTTATTTTTAACAGAGTTTATATGTGTTTCAAATTATGCAAGGTTTCATTACAAGATTTAGTTTGAACAGAAATAAGGCCAACGATTCAACACTGTGCAATGTCTCTTCAATATTTTTTTCACTAGGAACACTATTTTCTAAATTACGTCAAGATAGATAAGTTCCACATCTCCAACTATAGTAAATAGACATTAGTGATTTCCGCTATATTGGTTACTATTTGGGTTTAGCTGCAGTTTATCTTCTTTACTGTAAGAAGATGATCCAGCTGAAGGATGAAAGTGGCCAGCCTGAGTCTGCATTACTTGAGTCTGCATTGCCGAAGAACCGAACACTTGCCCCAATTGTCCTTGATACAATGTAGACATTTGCTTCTTTTTCAGCCTAATCTTCTCATCTCTCTTAGCCCATTTATCATCTCTTCTCTTCTGTTTAGCCTCTTCATAAATTTTGGAAAGATTAGGATCGATCTGAAGACGTTCTCGGCTAGCTTGAATCTGCGCTGTCGGAAGACCTCTCTCTCGAGCTCTCATTTCTTGCCACGATAAAGACTTTCCATGATTTCTTGCTCTTAACCTTTCAGTCTTCATAGCGTTTTGTATTTCTTCAAAAGTAAGAACCCGGACGGTTGGTTGTTCAACAGGAGGTAATTGGTAATTATGATTAGGTAGTTGTAGGTAACCATGGTAAGGTGGTTGTGGTGGATAACCAGCGTTGGATTGTTGTTGTAGGGGAATTAGAGGTTCTTGTGCATTGGTCCAAGCATTCTGATAAAATTGAGAGTGCCCAGAAAGTCCTGGTGGTATCTCGTTTCCGTTATTCTGCCAGGCTTGAGAGCTTAAGTCTGTAAAAACAAATAGAAATTCATGACTTAAGGATTATTGAACCAGTCAGTCTTTTGATCAGTTTTGTTTAGTCATATAGATATCTTTTTGGAACAAATTTGTAGCATGGCCACAAATCAAGGAAAACACGGAAATCATGGAAAAGTCAGGCGATTTTGTTCGTCAGAGAAAATGAGGAGAAGGTTAGGAATTTTGAAAGAAAATGCCAAAATTCGGGGACTTTCTGTAAGAATCACTTTAAATGACTTCCGATAATAATCAAGACGGCCAAACAGTCGCATTAAGTCACTTATGTGTAAAATAAAATTTTAAAATTAAAAGTTCGCTTTAGAAACTTTTTAAATTAAAGAAAAGATTTTCAAACAATTTCAAGATTATCCAAGGAATATTTAAGATCCCTACAAAATTTCAAGGGATTTAAAAATAATTTAAAGAATTTGAACTGTTTTAGGGTAATATGCAAGCTTTTAGGGCATTTCCAGAAAAAAATACTGAAAAATAATCATACCTAAATTCAGAAATGTACTTAAAATTAAGAAATGAAGGTGATATAGTGACCTTCCTAATTTCTTATACCATCTTTGTGTGTAGCTACATTTCTGAATTTAAGGGGTAATATTTTCCATTATTCTACTTCACTGTATTCGATATCATCAAATGTAGAAGATACAATTTCATAAATATGTGGAATTCTAAGATTTTTTAATATTGTTAGTATCAAACTTACCGATAGTGATTAGGAAAACTACACACATGAGAATTTCGGCCCACATGTTAGCTACAGGAACTGCTAATTTTTTTTAAAACTTTTTGCTTTTTCGAAGGTGCATGATCAATTTTGAAGAAACTAGTCACTTTTATAGAACCATCTGTTTAATTTTGTTATTTTTTTTTAGTTTCCCTGACCTACATATCTTTGCGTTTTCTCTCTCTCGAAACAGGCTTTTTTGTATTGCTAAACCAGGAAAATGCGGCTATAAAGAATATACGGAAGCTCTCATGTTTCAAAATTTCAGTATATTTATTCATCAGCTTATTGAAAAAACTTGATACATTTTTTTTTTGAAAATTCTGTTGGCATCATCGGATAATTGTTTAAAAAATCGTTTGTAGCGTTTTTATCCAACTTTCAATAAATAATATCTCGGGTATCTACTGATTTATAACTAAAAAAAATGTTTGAAATCGAAAACAGAATTTTGTTGAAAAGTAGGGCATGAAGACACTGAATATTTAAAATTAAATTCAAGTTCACTGATACATTGTAAATTAAAGAGTGTAAAAAATCTAAATTTATTGACTTTGTTCAAGCAATTGCAAGAAAATGTTTCTATATTAAGATATGTAATGCTTTTTTATCTTGTAAACTGATTATTTAGTTATGATTAAAGTTTGGTATTGTTTAAAAAAAAAATTATAATTTGCTTTGATGTTATGTTATTCAATAGGGGACATGATTTGTATGATAATTTTCTCTATTACGATTTTAGAATTATAAAAATTTTTATGATGTTTTGAAATAAATATGTGAATTCCATCTTAAAAAATAAAAGTCAATATGTTTCAAGTTTTTATGGAATTATTTTAAAAGATTATCAATACTTCACATTTTTAGCAAAATATAAGGTCAAAATTTCAAAATTTTAATGTAAATTATTTATTACTGGTTTTTATATTATGAACTGATTAACCACCTATTGACTGATTAATTTTTTTCGTAAAACTAAATGTAAATTGTTTTCAATTGAATCAAATAAATTAATTATTTGTATTAAGGTTATGTAATTGAATATTGGATATTAATTTTACATTAAAAATTGCTTTATTAAAAAAATATCTTCATTATAATCATTTATTCTAATGTTTGCAATGTTGGAAAATAAGTATCTGAATTAAAGTTTCAAGATTATATGTGCATACATATTAATGATAATAATTAATTAATGATTTTTCAGTTCTTTACTCATTAATTAATTTTTAATATATTCTGCTAAAAGTTCAAATTTAAATAATATTAAATGTTCAAATTACTTAAATATTTCGATTAAAATAATTTTTGAAGCTCTAAATTATTTTAATTTTTAAATAAAATAATCGTTTAATCGTTTAATTTAAAATAATCGTTAGTGGAGCAGCTGCAGTATCTGACACATCGGCAACTAGAACGCTGACAACCAGTACTGTTTGCGGGTTCAGAAGCGTGGAAGGGGCTCAGATGACATCCCAATGCGAGAGAGGGCTAAGCCTGTAAAGAGGCACAAGGAAGACCAGCAATGGACGAACAGGGAGTATTCGGGAGTTGGATTGACAGCCACTCGGAGGGCTGACCCCTTGATGGTGGTGGTGACGAATACGAGCCACCCGGACTCGCTGCTTACTAAATTGCACTTAAAGCTATTCAGAAAAGCTACCTGGATGGCGCTTGAAATAGTGTCCCCAGATCAATGGCCAAAAATCAGGACCTCCTTCTGTAGGGTCTTTGTATTTGTGGCATCCGACCCAGCGGCTAAAGCTTGGCTGCACAGCTGTGGTCTTGCCAAGGCCGTGCGAAGGTGCATCTCTTAAGGTGGGTGGAGTTGAGTTCCTCCAGATGATGGTGAAGGCTACGGCGTGGTTCCCGGGGAACTGAAAGACCCGTCTGTGGAGCTCCGCCGGTTGGAGAGTTTCAACCCCTTACTTAAGACAGTCGTCAGACAAGATAGGCTTTAGGAAGAGGACACAGCTGGAGGAGGAACCAAACACCTTCTGGTTGTGCAAATTTTTGAGTTTCAAAAGAGGGCTCTTGTGGTCCTTAATAACAAGCCCTCCTACCATTTTGGACAGGTCAACTTTAAGGTTGCCAGCCAGCGGCAGGAGGAACCTGTTGACGTACGGGCATGGCTGCTAGGCAAACAGGCATCTCGCTAATCCAGGAATGCTGGGTAGTGCGAGGCGCCATTAGGGGTTTAGGGGGGCAGGTTTTTGTTACAGGGACCTAAAGGCAGCCAATCGAAGGGCTTACATATTGGCGAATGGAGTCATCGTCGTCTCGCTGCTTCAGCTGTGTTCCATGGATTTGATGGTAATAGTCACGGATCTTAAAGGAATAGGAAGGCTAGTCATGGGATCGGCCTACTATCACTATGACAGCGATACCAATCCACCAGTGAAGGAAGGTGCACTGCTAAAATACTGCAAGGAAAGGGGTCTTACTCTTCTGTTGGGGTGCGATGCTAACTCCCACCATACTTTGTGGGCAGCACAGACGTCAATTCAAGAAGTAACGATCTAGTAGAATACCTAATTACTACTGATTAGATATTCTTAATACGGGGAACACCACGAAGTTTCTTAACTCGGTCAGGGAAGAAGTCATTGACATCAATCTGTGTACCAGTAGTTTTAAAGATAACATCAAGATGTGGAAAGTCTCCGATGAACCCACTCTCTCAGATCACTTACGGATATAGTTTGATTTGGAATCCATTGTTCCCGTTTCTGGACCTAAATCGGCCAGAAATGCAAGAAGAACCGACTGGGTTCAGTTTTCTACGGAACTAAGAAGTGCACTCTCAGAGTTGGCCAGGTTAATTAGAGACGTGCACACTCTGGAGATGGCGGCCGAGATTTTCAACAAAGTTCTCGACCTTCAAGAGTCCGAAAGGCTGGGAAGACAAACTGGTGGCATGCAAAACTCGACGAGCTTCGCAGCGAAACCAGAGAGAGGTTCAGACGTGCCAGAACTGGGAAAGCGGGAGACCTTTGGACCTCATTTACGAAAAGAATGAAAGCTGAACAAACTTTTGCACAGATATCGAGAAAGGAGCAGAGGCGGCTAGATTGTATAAGCTGCTTTCTCGGAATCCGGACGCGGTTCTCGGCATTCTTAAATTGCCCAGCTGGGGATACTCAGGAGCGGATGGGGATACCTTGACTCATCTGATCAAGGCGCATTTCCTTGGCTTTATAAAGTTAGGAGAAGAGGGGAAGACACTTCCGAGGCAATTAAAGTCGCCTGTGTTCCAACTGGGCCCGAAACAGCGGAAATTTTGATTCCTAAAATCATAGAAAAACTATTTTTTTCAGATAAATGACTTATCCACAATGTTGAGTTGTCAAGTAAAGAACAAGAATTTTTTTTAAATATGTGAAATTTCAATAAAAAAAAGCTCAATTTTGTAGCAAAAAAATTATAGTGTTAAATCATTGACCAAAAAAATTAATTTTAAACCAATCGTCTTATAAAACACAATTTTGTCATTTAAAATTGCATTGCAGTTTGAAAAGATTTTCCATACATCTATTTTTTTAACTTTAAATGTTATTTTTCGACGATTTAAACTAAAAATACTCAACCTAGATTGTAGGGGTTATAAGCAAATTTGTAGATATAATTAAGGCGACAAATTTGGCTAAAAAAATGTTATTATAGATTTTATCGCATTTCCAAAGAGATAATTTTTCATGAGTAATGAATTTTTATAACAATAGTATACAACAAATTCAAAACTCTTTTTTTGGTAAAGAAATTTTTGTCCTTTCATTTTTCTTTCTCTTTTTTTTGTCCGTTTCCTACAATTTAGTTTTTTTCTTTTATTTTTTCACGATTGAAATAACATCTCCTCGTCCTTAGTAAAAATTAGGAATAAATAATTTGTATATCCTTTCGGGGTAAACAGCATATTTTAGTTATTTTTTTTCTCGACCCGCCTTTGAAAAATTTAATGTTTTTATTTTTAACTTCAGAATCTCAATGAATTCGTAAAATTGTATGAATTTGAAAAAGTAAGGAAATCCAAAGAATTTAAGGAATACTAAGAATTTAAGAAATTCAAAGAATAAAAATAATTCAAGGAACTCGAAAAATGGTAGGGATCTGAAGAATTCGAAAAATATAATGAGTTTAATGAATTCTAAAAATTTAATCAATTTGAATATTTTAAGTAGTTCGAAGAATTTAATGAATACGAAGAATTTAAGAAATTCAAATAGCCCAAGGAACTCAAAGGAATTCAAAAGCATTTATATAGTTCAAAGAATGCAAATTATTTAAGGATCTCAACAAATTCAAAAATCTGAAGAAGTTAGAGAGTTAGATAAATCGAAGAGATCCGAAGAATCCGAAATATTATATAATATATATAATTATATAAATATAAATATTTTAACCGTAGAATCTTTTATAAACATTATAAAACAATTTCAAATCGAAATTGAAATACTAAAAATTTATTCTGTTAGACCGTTATTGAAAGCTATATACATTCCCTGACTTTTTTTTAATTGTTGTTGGCTAGTTTCGTTTTTCACTCAATAGGTTTCTGTGATGCATGAAGTTAAAGTCATAATAAATTTAAGTATAATTATTGTAAGTTGTTATTCGTTTACAATTATCCAAAAATTAAGTAAATAAATTAAAGACCCCTTCCCCCTCTATGGTAACAAATTGTAACAAAATCTATCGACCGCTCCTTCCCCCTTGAGCTGTAACGTAATTTAGGTACTGTTCCTAAGCTGATTCCGTTTGAAGATTAGCCTGTTTTCACAAACTCTTGTGATAATACAATTCAAGGTCCCAAACTAAAAAAATCTGATTCCCAAATTACTACTTTTTAAATAATTTAATGCAAATAACTAAAGTCTAATCATTAGTTAGATACAGTTGTATTAGTATTAGTTTGAACAGAAATATGGCCAAAGATTCGACACTGTGAGATGTTTATTTAACATTATTGCTTCACTAGAACCACGACTTTCTGAATTATTTCAACATACATAAGTTCCACATCACCGACTATGATTCATTGACATTAGTATGTGTAAAATTGGTTATGATGTTGGTTTGGAACCAGCAGCGTATGATTTTGTTCACTGGAAGAAGATGCTCCAGATGAATGATGAAATTGACCAGCTCCAGTCTGCATTGCCGAAGAATTTAAGATATTAGCCTCTCTTTCTTGAAACGATTCAGATTTTTCCGTATTTTTCAGCCTAAGATTTTCATCCTTCTCAGCCGTTTTAGCACATTTTCTACTTCGTTTACCTTGAGCCTGCAATGCCAAAAAACCTCCCTGTTGAGCCCTCAATTCTTTCCACTCTATAGACTTTCGAAGATTTCTCGCTTTACTGCTTGCAGACTTCTTAGCTTTTCGCACCTCCTCAGCAGTAGGAACACGATCGGTCGGAAGTTCAACAGAATCACATTGGTAATCATGATTAGGTTGTTGTAGCTCACCAAAGTTAGGTTGTTGTTCTGGGTAATCATGATTAGATTTTTGTTGCGGGTAACCAGGGTTAGGTTGTTGTAGATCACCGAGGTTAGCTTGTTGTTGTGGGCGATCATGATTAGGTCGTTGTTTTGTGCAACCAGGGTAAGGTTGTTGCAGATCACCAAGATTAGGTCGATGTTGTGGGTAATCATGATTAGGTTGTTGTTGTGGGTAACCGCGATTAGGTAGTTGTTGTGGGTAACTAGGGTTAGGTGGCTGTTGTGGTTTTATGTAAGGTTGAGATCCGCTGGTCAAAAGATTCTGAAAATATTCAGGGTATTGCGAAAGGTTTGGCGGTATCCCGTTTCCCTTATTCTGCCAGGCTTGAAAGCTGAGGTCTGTAAAAACAAATAAAAATTGATGAACTTAGGAGAATTAAACTAGTCTTTCGATTACTTCTGTTAAGCAAATTTCAAAATTCAGGGAATTACTGTTAGAATCCCTTTAAATGACTGTCGTTTATAATTAGGGCTTCCAAACAGACACATCAAACCACTTTCATCTCAAATCACTTTTTAAAATAAAAATTACACTTTCGAAACTTTCTAAACTCAAAATATCACTTTAGTCACTAATTTAAGGTATTTGAAAAGCTTTTGTATAACTTTAAATATATTTTAATACTTTGGAAGGATTCCACGGAATTTTTAATATATTCCCACCACGTATTCCAAAGAATTGGCAAGATTCCATTAAATTTTTAATACATTTCAATTAATTAAATGGATTTTAAAGATTTAATAAATTTTAGAATCTTTTTAAAATTTATGAAGAATTGTGAAGAGCTTTTTAGTGTTTTAAGGAATTTTTAAAACCTTTAATATATTTTAAATATTTTAGCATATTTAAAAGGTTAGGAAAAATTTTTAACGAATTTCAGCAGTGTTAAAGAATTTCTATAAATTCTGAACATTTTAGGGTATGTTCTTTAATTTAAACAAATTTATAAGATCTTTTAAAGTATATCCGACAAAAGTTTTCTGAACCAAACTCCATTTTTGAATGTAGTCACATTTTGAATTGTGATTTTTTTTAAAATTGTTCGTATTACACTTACCGATAGCATTTATAAAAAATACACACATGAGCATTGTGGCCCACATGTTAGTTACAAAGAACACTTTTTTTTTAAATTTGGTTTTTTGAAGATAAATGATAAATTTTGAGGAGACTATTGCTTTAATAGAACCATCTGTTTCTTTTTTTATTTTCTTTTAAGATATCCTGCCCTATATAGCTTTGTTTTTTTGTCTCCAAGTATGTTTCTTTTATAGTGGTAAACCAGAAAAATGTGGATATGAAGTAGATAAAAAGGAGCGAGACGCAGAATGATTTGCTTAACGCAACATTGAAATACTTATTGCAAAATGTGATAAATAGTATTTCTTGAAACTCCTATATTTTTTTATTTTTTTTAATTAGGCTATCTATCTGAAAGGCATCGTAAATGTCAGTAAATCAATAAATGTTATATTGATATATCATATATCATATATTATTCATCTGATGTTGGATAAATATTAGACAAAAAATTGAAAAATAATATCATCCGATGAAGGCTTCTTGTTATCTGTCTAGCAATAACAATTATTAGCCATGAGATAATTGTTCAAAAATTATTGTGGCTTTTTCTTCAACTTTAGATAAATAATATCACTGGAATTTACTGTGATATAACTATAGCATCATCTATTTATTAGCGCAAATTAGTATTTTCTGTAATAGAATCAATTCTCGCTCGCATAGAGCGAGAATATTTTATTGGTAGAGAAAGAATACTATCCAAGACGAGGTTTATTAATTTAGTGGGCAGCTATCTTAAATTCTATGAACTAAATATTAGGCCTTAGAGTAGGAGAGACCGAGAGAGAAGCAACGTCAGCCGTGACGTCAGCAAGGCGAGTAGAGGCGAGGCACGTGAGTAGATCGCTAGCGATGCTCGACGCGCGCATCTCCCACCACCGATGTTCTACACTCTCCGCGCAACCCCCACTTAACGGCCACATTAGGTCCGCTATATAAGGTCACGCACTGGCACGGAGAGTCACCTTTGCGGCTCTCTTCCACTTGCGGGCTTTTTTTGCACACGCAATAAGCGTCACTTTAAATTCCAGTCATGTCAAATTTATCTAAAGTTGTGTAGTAATGCCCTAACCGATAACGCACAACAACATCACGAGTGCGCGGCTCTCACAAGAGGATAGAAGCCTGATAAGCATTTACGTAGCGGCCTCACCAACGCTCTCTGGGGAGGACATCTTCAGAGTGACTTTGGCCTAAACTTAACCAAAAATTTGCCAAGAATAAATCAGAATAAATAAACGGGTTTTACTCTAAAAAGAATTTACATTTGTTCATAAAATTTTTCCCCTGCCCCTCACCCCCGTTTATATCCTCCGCTAACGGGCTAGCTGGCATACCAGTCCGCCCGTTTCCTTTGAAAGAGCTGGCATACCAGCCCTTTCAGTCAACACGCTTACTTACTTCTTCCAGTCCCTCCTTACTAACAACTAAAATCTCTGCTAACCCGTTTCGTTCTAGGAGAAAAGTCAAGTTCGAAAAAACCTCTCAACTACTAAATCATTCCACCTTCCTCATCACTTTTCCTACAGATCACTCTTCCCGTCGCTATTTCTCTTTATCTTATGAGATAGACACATCAGTCCCTCCTCCCACATTCACCAATATATCCCCTCTCATTCACTCTCTAGCACAAGTTACTTCCACATATTCCTGTCCTTTAAATTAAGAGACAGTTCTATCTCACTCGGTCATAGTAAAATAAATACCCCGAAAAAGTAAGGAGCCCATCAAACATCCTAATTAGCGTAAAAATCATGATGAAAAAAAACCTCCAATCATTATGCAGATATGTTTTTATTTTCAAAAGATTTTATATGAGCTTTAATCTATATAAGGTTTCATTACAAATTTTGGTTAGAACAAAAATAAGGCCAACGATTTAAAACTGTGAGATGTCTCTTTAATATTCTTTCTTTACTAGAATTACTTTTTTCTGAATTATCTCAAGATACAGAAGATCCACATCGCCAACTATGGTTGATAGAAACCAGTGCCATGAATGTCGAATCGGTTAGGATGTAGGTTTGGGATTAGCTGCGGTTGATCTTCCAATTGAGCCAGGTCTTCTTTAGAGCTTTGAGCCTCTTTCCCCAATCGTTTAGCCTCGTTTTGAATTTCGGAAACATTATGGTCGATTGGGTTATGGAATTGTCCAGCTTGAGCCTGCATTGCCGAAGAACCGGCCTCTTTAGCCCTTCGTTCTTCAAACTTTATAGTCTTTTGGTTCTTTATATTCCTAATCTTTTCAGCCTGCTCAGCATATCTAGCCTCTAGTTTCAATCGTTTTGCCTCGTTTTTAGCTTGAGTCTCTGTCGGATCATCTGCTGCCAACAAAGCTGCCTCTTGAGCCTTTCGTTCTTGCCACTGTATAGCCTTTTTAAGATATTTCTCCTTATCTATTTCAGATTGTCGAGCCTTTCTAGCCTCTAGTTTCAATTGTTTTTTCTCGTTTTTAGCTTCCAACACCTTCGGATGATGCAATGCCGTATAAGCTGCCCGTTGAGCCTTCTGTTCTTTCCACTGCATAGCCCTTTCATGTCTTTTCCCTTTATCCTTTTCAGACGTCTGAGCGATTTGCTCCTCTTTAGCAGTAAGAACATGGTCGGTCGGTTGTTGTGGGTCACCGTGAGCTTGGGATCCACTTGTCAAAAGATGGTGAAAATATTCAGGAAATTGCGAAAGGTTTGGTGGTACACCGCTTCCACTACCCTGCCCTGATTGAGAGCTTAAGTCTGTAAACATAAATAGACATTCATGCATTTAGGATCATTAAACTAGTCTTGCAATCACTTCTGTTTAGTCATATAGTGATTTTTTTTTGAAAATTTTTACAAGCTGACTGCAGATCAGAAAAAACAAGGATTTTCTGTAGGAATTACTTCAAATGACTGTCCATTATAATCAAGGCTGCCAAACAGTCACTTGAAAGAATTAAAAGATCACTTTATTAATTAATTTAGCGTATTTTAAAAGCTTCCATATCATTTTTAATATATTTCCACAATGCAAAGGTATTTTCCAAAGAATTTTAAAAGATTTCATGGAATTTTTTATATGTTTGAATAAATTAAATGTATTTCAAAGGATTGAAAAAATTTTATGTTCTTTTCAAAATTTCTGAAGAATTTTCAAGAGATTTTTAAAGTTTTACGGGATTTTAAAAAATGTCAGAGGACCTAAATATTGTAGGGTATTGAAAAGCTTTCAATATTTAAAAGCTTTCAATAGCATTGTATTCAATATTATCGAGTATAGAAGAGATAATTTTATAAACATTAAAAATTATTAGATTTTTTAAACTTTGTTAGTATTAAACTTACCGATAGCGATTAGAAAAACTACACACATGAGAATTTCGGCCCACATGTTAGTACCAGGAACTACTGTTTTTTTTGTTTAACTTTTTAGTTTTTCGAAGGTAAGTGATTAATTTTGAGGAGACTAGTCACTTTAATAGAACCAGCTCTTTAATTGTTTTATTTTGTTTTATATTCCCTGGCCTTAATAGCTTTTCTTCCTGTGTCGAAACAGGCTTTTTTTTAGTGCTAAACGAGAATAATGCGGATGTGAAGCATACATGGAATAAAGAGATGAAGAATGATTTGCGGAAAGTAAGATTGCAATACGTATTGACGAAATGTGATAAATAGATTTTCTTGGAATTTCTATAGTTTTCCACCTTATCAAATTATCATCTTAATGTTTTCTGTAAAATGTTGCTTTTTCGCTTTTCATTAAATCTCCACGTTTTGAGACCCTCTGAGTCAACAAAAGTAATTTTTACGAAGAACGTGTTGTGCATGTCTTTATTGGGGGCAATGCAAGTCAAAACCACATCGAATAATTTTTACTAGGGAAGGTTCGAACGAAAATCATCAGACTAAAGTTTTTCACCGGAAAAAAGATCTTTAAATATGCTATCAATATTTTTTAGATAGGACCAGTAGATTCTTTTTCAATCGTGAAAATTAAAATTAAAACAATTAATTTTTGGAAAAAAGACGCAAGGGAGGAACAAAATTAAAAGATAAAAATTGTTTAACCATCAAATATCAACAAGTTCGTTATAAACTCTGGTTATAAATACAAATTAGATTTATTTGGTTAAAAGTTTTGGAACGCGTAAATTTAAACTGGAATTAGATTTTCATAACGGAGAGTAAGGGAATAAGTGTTATCAGTTTATTCTTTTAAAGTTATATGACTAAAATTTTTCTAAGATTCGTGAGAACGTTCCAAAAGATTTGTAAATTTTGAAATAAAAATATTTTTCAGATGAAATATCGACGATAATATTTTTTCGTTACCGAACAATTTCTTTTGTGGTTGAAGATTTATCTCTTTAGTTGAAAATGTAACTTTTTTATCTAATTTAAAGAAATTAAGTAATTCATAGAATTTTAGGAATGCGTACAATTCAAGTTATTCTCTGAATTCAGGGAATTAGAAGAATTTAAGAAATTCAAGAAAGTTGAATAATGTGATGTGAAGAAATATACAGAACTTAAGGAATTCAGAAAATTCAGAGAAGTCTAGAATTTCAGACGATTTGGTGGATTTAAGAAATTAAGAGATTTTATGCAAGTCATGCGAATCATTTTTCATGATTTTATCGCGACAGAAATGTAGTATTCCCTTATCTTGAAGCATATTCTTCCAAAAGAATAAAAAATAAACAGGAGTATTTGAGAGAGTTTAATCATACATACATAGTTTAATCTCTCGTATTTGTTGAGAGATGGTTTGGCTAAGATGAAACCGAATTAGGTTGTCCACTCTAAAAGTAAGATGTTCTAGTTTGAGGATAATATTGCCCAGATTAAGGATAAGCTGATCCCGCATAAAGATTAGCCTCTTCTCTCAAACGCTCGGAATGATAAAAACGAACGTCCTAAACTATAAGATCCGAATCATGACCTACTAATCTTTAAATAACACAAGGCATATAAATAAAGTCTGATCTTAAGTTAGATATTGTTTTATTTTCAACAGAGTTTTTACATGTTGCAGATCATACAAGTGTTCATTACAAGCTTTGCGTTTGAACAGAAAAAACGCCAACGACTCAACACTGTAAGATGTTTCTTCAATATATTTTTTTTACTACAAATACTATTGTCTAAATCACGTCAAGATAGGAAAGTTCCCCATCATCAACTATTGTAAATAGACATTAGAGCTTACCGTTATATAGGTTATTGCCTAGGCTAAGCTGCAGCAGCGGATCATCTTCTTCACTGTAACAAGATGATGCAGTTGAAGGATGAGAGTGGCCAGCCTGAGTCTGCATTACCGAAGGACCAAACTCTTGAGTCATATGTCCTTTACACCATTTAGACTTTTTCAGATTTTTCAGTCTAAGATTTTCAGCGTTTTTATCATCTTTCCTTTTTTCTTTAGCCTCGCTATAAATTGTGAAAAGATTAGGATCGATCTGAAGACGTTCTAGGTTAGCTTAAATCTACCCAGTCGCAAGACGTCTCTCACGAGCTCTCATGTCATGCGACTGTAAAGACTTTTTCGATTTCTCACTTTTCTCTTTTCAGAATTCATAGCCTCGCGCACCTCTTCAAAAGTAAGCTCATGGCCGGTTGGTTGTTCAACAGGAGGTAATTGGTAATTAGGGGTTAGGTGGTTGTGGGTAACCATAGTTTGCTTTTTCTTGTGAGTAAATGTAAGGTTCGTGTTTGCTGCTCATAGCATTCCAAAAATATGCAGGGTAATTAGAAGGATCTGATGGTACACCGCTTCCACTACCCTGCCCTGATTGAGAGCTTAAGTCTGTAAAAATAAATAGAAATTCATAAATTGAGGATCATTCAGCCAGTCTTCTGATCACTTTTGTTTAGTCATATAGAGATCTTTTTTAAACAAATTTGCAGGGTCAGTGAAAATCAGACAGAAGGTAGGAATTTTGAAATAAAATTTAAAAATTCAGGGAATTGCTGTAAAAACCATTTTAAATGACTGCCGATAATAATCAGTACTGGCAAACAGTCGCATTAAGTCACTTATGCCTAAAATAAATTTTTAAAATTAAAAGTTCACTCTGAAAGCTTTTTAAATTATGATTTTATAAGCTTTCGAACATTAGGATATCCTTAAAACATTCAAGGATTTTTTCAGTGCTTCAAAAAATTTCAAGATGTTCCAAAGGATTTGGTGCATTTTAAAAACTTTTAATAATTTTTAAATAGATTTCTATATAATTAATGGATAACAAAAAAATTTAATAGATTAAAAGGCAGTTTTATGAAATTCATTGAATTTCATAAAAGTAAAAAATGCATATAAGGTGGAATATTTTCCACTCTAAATATTGTTAGTATTAAAATTACAGATAAACTGCAGGAAAACTAAAAACATAAGCATTTCGGCCCACATTTTAGCAACAGGAACTGCTGATTTTTTAAAAATCTGTTTGCTTTTTTGAAGGAAAAGGATAGATTTTAAGGAGACTATTTGCTTTTTGAGAATGACTTAGGAAATTCTGTAATCATGCTCGATAATCTGTGCCCTACATAGGTTTGTTTTTTCTATCTCGAAAATATATTCTTCGTAGTGCTAAATGACAAAAATACGGATATGAAGCATTTACGTAAGCTCTCGTATTTCAAAATTTCACTATATTTATTCAGCAGTCAGGTGGGAGCCCACCAACTGAAAATAACGAGATGACAAATGATTTACAGCAAACAGCATTAAAATACTTACTGAAAAAATTTGATAAATATATTATTTTGAAAATTCTGCAGGTATCTTCGAATAATTGTTTAAAAAATCATTCCTAACATTTTAATCCAACTTCCAAAAAATAATATCTCGGGTATCTACTGATTTGTAACGTAAAAAAAGAGTTTAAGTCGAAAACAGAACTTTCTTGAGAAGTAGCACATGAAGACCCTAAATATTTAAAATTAAATTCAAGTACACTGATTCATTGTCAATTACAGAGTCTAAAGAAATCTTATTCTTTTTAACTTTGTTTAAACAATTGCAGGATGTTTCTAAATTAGGATATGAAATGTCCTGTTTAAAATTTCACAATGGCATACTTATTCTTTTAATAGAGTTAAGAATGCAACACCATCGCATTAATTTATTAAACTTTTCAATTTTCAACTAGTCAATTTTGATAATCTTTGTTTAATTATTATTATAGAGAGTTTTAAATATTTTTTTATACAAATAATTTTTCAGTATTGGCTCTTTTATCTTGTAAACTGATTAATTAGTTATAAATTGATTACTAAATCCAAGTAACAGAAATTAAAGTGTAGATTAAGAAAAAAATATATGTAAAATAAAAAATATTATTTGAATGATTCAATAAAAATAATTTATTTATTGCTTTTTATGTTATTGATTGCTTAATCATTATTAACTGATTTACTTTTTTCACAATATTAAATTGCACTAAGAATAAAGTTTAATATTGTTTAGCGAATAAAATTAATTTATTATTTTCTTTGACGTTATGTTATAAAATTTGGGATGTGATTTCGATTAAAATAATTGTTTAAAGCTCTAAATTATTTAAATTTTCAGTTTAAATAATATTTAAATGCTTTTTCTGTTTTATAATTATTTAAAATCACAAACTATTTCCGTTAAAACTTTTTTTAACGGAATTTTAATTTCTTCTCACTTCTTCTCATTTCTTCTCTCACTTTTAATTTCTAATTTAAAGATATTTTAATGTAAAAATTATTGGAATCCCTCAATGAAAATGACTGTTTAATGCTTTTTATGTTTTGAACTGAATACCCGTTAATTCATTCTATTAAAACTGAGGATTAATAAAATTAGTTTAGAATGTTATTATTAAATTAATTTTTAAGAAATGAAAGTTTAAATTTGAAAAAATATAATAAGTGAAAGTTATAGTTAAATGCTTCTCATATTCTGAAATTATTAATTAATTAAAGCTGAATCATTTTTTAAAATATTAAATTAAATAAAGATTAAACTTTCGTTTCTTAAAATTAGGTGACATAAATTTATTAATTATTGGAGTTTAATGCTTTTTGACGTTACGAAAGCATTAAATAATTATTACCGAATATTTCAAATACCTTCACTCCAGTTACATTAGTTTTGTAAAGTTTTTCGATGTTAAATGGGCATCTGAATTATGTTTTTATAATCATTTGGGAATTAATTCTTTTTATGTTATAAGGTAATTAATTACTTATTAGCTAATTAATTTTTGTACAATATTAACCAACGTAAAGGTTGAATTTTAATTTTTCTTGATTAAGTAACATAAATAGGTTATTCACTTTAAGGTAATGTAATTAAATATTACGTATCAATTGTACAATGAAAGATTATTTATATTTAAAATACCCCTATTCCAGTTACATAATTTTAAAATTCATAAAAAAAATTGTTTATTGATTTTAAATTTATTAAGTCATTAATAAATTAACAGCTGAATAATTTTGCTTACAATAATAAATTACATACAGATTGAACTTTCATTTCGTTCAATTGAAGAACATAAATTATTATAATAAAAGTTTATTTATTTCTGAAATACTTTTATTTCAAATATGTCATTTTTGTAAGTTTGTGTGATGTTGTGGAATGTCTACCTGAGGTTTATTTTCACAAACATATTTTAGCTTTTCTGAAATTAGTTAAAAATTTTATTAATTATTGTAATTATTAGGCAAATATAAAGTAGAAATTATTTTAATGTATGATATAAAAAAACTAAAATCTTTGTATGATATTTTCATCTTTGATATAATTCATAGTAAACGTAAATTCTCATCCTCTAAGTGCTGTTCAACCTTTCAGTTGGATTGAGAGCCACTCGGAGGGCTGACCCCTTGATGGTGGTGGTGACAGATACGAGCTATCCGGACTCGTTGCTCACTACAGTGCACTTTAAGCTATTCAGGAGAGCTACCTGGAGGGCGCTCGAAATAGTTTCCCCAGATAAATGGCCAAAAATCAGGACCACCTACTGTAGGGTCTTTGTATTTGTGGCAGCCGACTCAGCGACTAAAGCTTGGCTGCACATCTGTGGTCGAGGCAAGGCCTTGGAAATGTGCATCTCTTAAAGTGGGTGGAGTTAAGTTGCTCCAAAAGATGGTGAAGGCTACGGCGTGGTTCCCAGGGTAACTGGAAGACCCGTCTGTGGTGATTCGTCTGTTGGAGAAATTCAACCACCCACTTAAGACAGCGTCCTGGCAAATAGTCAGACAAGAAAGGCCTCAGGAAGAGGACACAGCTTAAGGAGGAACCAAACATTGTCTGGTTGTGCAAATTCTTGAGTCTCAGACGAGGGCTCTTGCTGCTGTCTACACAAATGCCTAGGTTAAATAATAACTAAAATAATTTTCCCGGTTTCATTCTAGAAATAAAACCTAAGACAATTGTTTGGTTATCATAACTACTTCAAATTAACCCAATCAACATGAAATACAGGGAGTCTAGACAAGCCTAACGGCCAGTCGAAACCTCTTCAAATGTTCAAGCTGCAAGCCTAAGGGCCAGCACTTGAATATTTTCAAGTGATTTGTTTGTTATTGAGTTTAGTAGTATAACTGTTTTAAGTCTAAAGATAACCGGTAGAAAATTTTACGATTCTATTTCTAAAAAAAATATCAGACAATATTTTGACCGATTATTATAGCTATTCAAAATCAACTGAATCAATTTGAAATGCAGGAAGTCTAGACAAGCCTAACGGTCAGTCGAAACCTCCCCAAAAGTTCAAGCTGCAAGCCTAAGGGCCAGCGCCTGAATGATTCCCTAATAATAATTTCAGTTTATGAAAATTAAAAAGAAGAGTTAGCCTAGTTTTTTTTATCCAGCGAAGGGTTCTCTGAGTATATGCATAACACATAAAATTATAGCTGACTTGAAATTCTCCACGCACAGATTCTTCCCTTCGTTTCCGAGTTAACTGCAGAGTGCGAAGAAGCGCTGTTAATAGGGTTGACCAGTAACGCCCCTATTGAGCATACAGTGGTAGGTTATGTTTTCCAAACAGTAGAAACCAAACAGATTACGGTATTCGGCACAACCTTGTCCTTTGAGGTTTTCTTCTAACTGACCCGTTAGGGATACCGGAGGGTTCATGGAATCTTATGACAAGTAGCTATATAGTATCTGGGGTTATAGGGGCTAGTTAAAAGCAGTATAGGCTTAAAACTAATTATTACCTGCCCCTAGTATAAACAGCATGCAAAATGTGTGATTTAAACCGAAAGAAAAAGTTTAAACCTAGGTAAGGGAAACAAGTAAAAGGGCGTCAAGAACTGCTTAAACAGCAACTACTAGCGAAAAGCTTTCTGTCGGGCAAACTGTTGGTCCACGAAATACAGAAAGTAACGCAACCCTTAGGGCAAGTTATCCATGTCCATGTGAATATCCGCATTGCAGATCCCCTTTGTAGATCTTTATAGAAATCAAAAGTCCCTGTGAGTTCGATTGCCTATTCAACACCCTGCTAAATAACGCCCAACAAAGTTGGACCGGAAAAGTTCGCGAAGTAACGAGCAAGAGTCGAAAATAGAATCGACCACTTGCTTCTCAGATAACGAAGTTGAAGTGATCGCCGAGATAACGATGATCCGAGGTATCACTGACAGCAGAGTAGATATCGAAGAGGAAATTTGGCAAGAAATTGCCCAACGAGAAAAAGACGATTACTTTAAATCTCTGTCAGAGTTGGAAAATAAATGAAGAATGAATCGTCGGTTTCTCCGAGAGTGATAAGAATTAAACAAAAATTGACATGCTACAGGCTTAATCGATCCGTAGATTTCTTCTTTATAAGAATTATTAAAACATACACACATATATATGTAGGTCCGTCTTGTTTATTCCTTTAAAAAATATGAGCATATTAGTGAAAGGGATACAAAAAAAAATTCCGGTGTGGTGTCGCTTTCTCCTTCTGTAAGCACACGGATAGGAATTTTCAAATTCCTAACTCAGAATAAGAAAAACAACGCGAATATCAAGAAAAAAAAGGAATTTATCAAAATAAACTTTTTTTTATATTTAGCAATTCACCTAATCGCAAGCTTAGGTGACGGGTTGAAGTTCTTCTTTTCTGAATCGCTGAATAAAGTCCCACCTGAAATAAAACCGAAGTCATGAGATTTTGTTTTCGAGTACTCCTAAATTACAAAATTATGTGGCTCATCCTCACCGACTCGAACTGAACGCTTTAGCGAAGGAAGAATCTGCTGCTGCGTTTGAGCATTCGTGTATCTTTTAACAAAAAAAAAAAAGAGGTGAGGCAAGATTTTTGCATATTAAGGCCAATATTCACTAATGTTTAGCAACCTTTTTCACGCGACCTTGAGCAGGATACGCTGCATTTCGAGTGCATCACCCGGCATTCCTAATGCCTAAACAGAAGATAACCTCCTCTAAACCACTTCCTAAATCTACGGTAAAAAGAGGAAAGCGAGGTAAGAGGGTAAATGAAACTAACGTAAAGAGGATACTAGAAAGGTCAATTATTTACAACAATTTGAATAAGCCTGCAAGGAAAAGAATCCCAAGTCTCGCAGTTATACCAGTAGCTCGACCCCCTGTAGTACCGATTCAATTAATAAAAGCAAGGCTTGTAGACATAGAGCTAATCACCAATGTTCCAGCCCTAGAGGAGACTTTAGAACAAAGAATCGTGGCACAGAAATAGAGGTGGTATTGATGAACTAAATGAAAGAGTGTTATTTGTTTCTAGAAAGACCTTTTTTCATTGGGTAGGAATACGATAAAGAGAGAAAGAGAGAGAGAGAGGAATCGAGATATGGCGGCATTGAAGTAAGCTAATCTTACAGCGTTTTCTTACATATTTAATAAGCATAAATGTAAAAGTTGCATAACGACCCTCGCGAGGTTTAGAAGTATTTTATGTTTAGAGGGTGACCCAAGAGCTGTCCAAATACACGATTTGGTAACTTATTTTTAGTCGCTATTCGATTGCATTCTTTTTATTGCTGTGATTAGACAAACGCCTGAATTCTACCCCGACTTAAATCAAAGCACCTCTACTTTCGGCGGTGTTACCCCAAACATAACACCGGAATGACCAACCATGAACATAAGTGCGGCTATGGGTTCTGCATTGGAGGGGATAACCCTTCAACAATGCACTTTCCATATTCCCACTTTTGACGGTAAGAATCCCCCCTCAAAGATTGTATTCAAGATGTAGCTAACGGTTCGGTCTACGTAAATGAAACATCCTTTCTATCTTTTGTGAAGGTAGTCTTCAGTAAATTAAAAGGGATTGCCAAGGAAAGTGCAAGGAATAAAACTTTTAATAAAATACACGATCTAATTAACCACCTTAAAAAAACGGTTTGCTCCTACAAAAAAATAACAATGATACTTCGAGTCAATAGTGAATTTGCGAATGAAGCAAACGGAAAGTGTCAGTGACTACTAAGACTGTACCTTGGGATTGCTTAGTGGGGCTCAGCGCTCTTTGATAAGAAATACGTGTCGCGTTACAGACTGCTCGTTGGATGCCTATATTCGGGGGCTGCCCGATGAAATGGCCACCTTTGTGGATATGCGCAACCCCAAGGATTTGCATGAGGCCTACGAGCATGCGTTGCATGTTCAGGAAAAACAACGATATGCCGAAAGGGTCAAGGCAATTTCGGTGTCTTCCTAGCACCTATCCCGACATAACGAACCGCGGTTAGAGCATACGAGACCACCCAGCCCCTACTCGAGACAAATCGACATCAAACAAAAACAAAGAAGAATGGAGAAAACAAATGGCGCTACGAATGGTCACCAAAATAGTCGAAGCTCTTCGATCCACTACCCATTCTACGGCCCTACGCAGTCACCCTTTCACCTTTCCTATCCACCAGCTTACCCATATCCAAACCCATTCCCTGCAGGCTATGGTTATCCCTATACACTACCATATCCTTCTGAATCTTATCACCAAGATACAATAAAAAGGCCAATAGATGGTAATCGACACACCCAAACTTTACATAACCCATCCATGCTGGTTTCACCAAAACCGTCTGTAAACTACAAGGAGACCCGCCGAATGGGCGCAGCAGCGAGTTCGAACCTCAGAGAGCGTCCAAGAACAGTTCAGTTCCTAACAAACCAATGCGAATTCTCAAGGCCGAAAGAAAAAAAGAAGACTCACCCGCCGTTGGGCTAGTTGCCCCAGAATTGAGATGTCCAAAGGCCCATCTATAAGTAGATCTAGGCTCCGATGTTAACATGATAAAACTTCGGGCGTTGAAAGATAAGCTGATGGTAGGAAACAACCCTATCAACATTTCCAGCATCACAACCAATATAGTTGAAACGCTTGGCACGGTGGAACTCACCATACTCGGCAAGCCGGTTGAATTTCACGTGGTAGAAGACACCTTCCCTGTCTTGGACGACAGTATTATAGGTCAACCATATTTAAGGGAAGAAGAAGCACAGGTATCATTTCGTCACAACACTCTCGTTGTAATATCTGACCCCATGAGGCCTATACCGTTTATCGATATGGAATCAGCAGAAGCTAAAAGGAAACTGAGGGATGACATCAAGCCCTTCAACATGATCCTAAAAATCGGGGCTCGGACTAAACAGCCAGTGGAAATACCAGTGATGAATCGAGACCTAAGAGAGGGATACCTCCCCAGAGTCGACGCACCAGAAGGTATATATATCGGCGAAGGGGTAGTGAAAAACGCAGATGGTGTTTGCTACGCCTACACCTATAAAACTACCGAAAAAGAAGTTGAAAGGACTCCACAACCTCAGGAGATAATTTCTTTTGACTACTGTGAGTTTTGGAGAAGAGTCATCCAGTTCAGATACTGATCACTTCCTAGGTAATGGAACGTTAAAACCAAGTAAGTTTTGCAGCAAACGTGTTGCTGAGGTCCTATACACTGATCATCTTAATGATGAGGAGAAAGAACTTGTACAAGGTTGGGTGAACGATTTCGCAGACGTATTCCATGTCCCCGGAGAAGTGCTGAATATCACAAATAGAATCCAGTATCGAATTCTAACGCTAGATGATGCAGTGATATCGAGAAAGCCGTATCACCATATAATAGATGCATTGGATCAAATTGACATCTAAATTGAAAAACAGCTCAAAAGTAATGTCATCCGGCCGTCACAATCACCGTACAAAGCAACACTAATGATCGTCCCCTAAAAAATGGATACCTCAGGAGAGAGGAAGTACCGAATCGTTATAGACTACAGAGTTCTTAATAAAAAGGTAATCAGTGACGCCTATCCGTTACCTAATATTACAGAAATATTAGACCAACTAGGACGAGCGCGCTATTTCACAGAATATAACCTGGTGCGTGAATACCATCAAGTAGAAACTCACCCAGACGATAGGGCAAAAACCGCATTCTTCACTCTAAAAGGCCATTTCGAGTACTCACGAATAACCATGGGTATCAAAAATACTCCCGAAACTTTCCAGCGCCTTATAAACAGTGTCCTAAAGGGAATGCTAGGCTCGAAAGCCTTTGTATACCTGGATGATATCGTCATCTATTCGGAGACCCTAGAGGAACACGATAAAAAGGTTCGGAGACTCTTCAAACGACTAAGAGAAGTAAACCTCAAATTACAACCAGCCAAATACGATTTCCTCCGCAACGAAATTACATATTTAGGGCACATTATCAGCAGCGATGGAGTAAGACCTAACCCGGAGATAATTACAGCGATAAAGGAATTCCGCAGACCTAGAACTGTTAAAGCGATCAGGCAATTCTTAGGGCTGTCAGGATATTACCGGCGCTTCATCCAGGACTATGCAAAATCAGCAAAACCCTTGACAGATTTGTTAAACAAAGATGCTAAGTTTATATGAGGAACGGAACAAAAGCAAAGTTTCCGCAAGCTACGCACTTATCTCTGTCGCGAACACATTTTACAATACCCCGATGTTACCAAAATTTTCAAATTGACGACCGACGCTTTCAAATATGCGGTAGGAGCCGTCTTGGCGCCAGAAAGGGACACCATTGATAGGCCCATTGCGTATTACCCGAAAATAATGGGTCCCACCAAACAACGTTACTTCAAGTCTAAAAAAGAATGTCTGGCCGTCTTATGTGGCATAATGAAAATCCGCCCATAGTTGTATGGACGAGAGTTTATTTTATAATCCCGGTCCAAGGTTACTTCGTTGGCGCCATAGACTAAACGACTACCAGTATATATTCGAATATAAGAAAGAAAAGTGACACAGGGGAGTAGAGGCCCTGTCGGGAAACTCCATCGGACTCAATGAAGGAGAAGTGTCAACAGAAACTGATGACTTCATCGATTTTGATGACTCCGCTTCTACGCAAACTATACGAACTAAGTCCACAGAATGAAACGCTTAAAATCATTCGACACCTCCAAGTAACCTCAACAAGGGCGATGGCAGACATTGCGTTGAAACTTCAATTTCCGACATGACCACCTACAGGGCATTGCCACTAAGACAATTCTCGACTAAGGACAGTATTAGGAGAGGTGTGAAGCCCGAAAAGGATGCCAACGATTCAGAAAAGGAGGATCGAACCACTTGATCTGGAAACCAACAACCGTTGGGAATGCCAAAAACTATACCCATGAGACCAAAGCCGACAGCAGCTAGCTCGAGACGTCAACCGTCCGTTCAGAAGCCGAACACCGTGCACCCTAAGAGCTCAGCAGGAAGGGATCCACGACCATCCATATTAAGCACTGGATACGCGTCCGGCAGGAAAAAAACGGATAAGGTCCCTGAAAAACTAGATTCAGATGAACTTTATAAGCCACCTCCTTATCTGAAAATTAAGGATGTTAATCAAAGCGGAATAGCATGTAGACTTAGCGAAAAAAATAGGAGAGCAAAAAGTCTCAAGACTCTCACATATACCACAGACTTGTCATCAACTAAGGACACGTCTTATGAAACTGATGGAGAAGTAAGTCAGATGCCCCGGTATACCGGAAGAAGCATAGTCTCCTCCCTAGTATTAATCTCAGCTTATTAATGCCCAAGGAAGTTCACCAACTCCAAATTGCAGCCCCACCTCTACCCAACTCTTGTTTCCCAAGTTTATGTGATCCAAGCCGCGACAGCAGCTGCGAGGAAGGCGATTCAAAACGACATCAACAAGCTGCGGATAAATACGGATTTGAAGTTGCATTTTGACAGCTATACTAAATGGATCCCTATAGCGTTAGAGACCCTTGATGTGACCTGGAACCATGTCCCTGCTCACCAAGGATAGAGGGAAACGAAATTGCCGATTATCTGGCACGAGCTAAGATTATCAAAAAATGTCGTTCTAGACAGTCATGCTCCCGAATCAAGTACTTTCCAGAAAGGACAGGGTGTTGCTACGTCGACTGACCATACAGACCCTGCAGTTTATGTCAGTCTTCCTGCCGAGAGCAGCGAGGATAGTGAAGACAGTGATGAGAGCGACTATGAACAGAGTAAAAAAGGCTTAGAGACAAAACCACTCAAACCCTTAATGGAAAGGGCAGAGATTCAACGGTCCATCTCCAAATTCGACCGCTCGCTAGAAGATTATTATTCTTACTTTTGGGACAGAGAAGGACTCTCCGAAGCCCACCAAGAAAAAGCATTTCGAACAGAAAGCACTGCAGTATCGGAAGGAGAAGATGATCAAGAGTTACTAATCTCGCTAAAAAACATGGACCCATGCACCGACACTGATGGTCCTCTCCCCGCCAGAGTGAACGCATTTTTAGAATCATTTCGCAGACACCTTGACGCAAGCAACGATTCGAAACCTAAGGGTGCTACGTTAGGCACACAGAAGCTTACCTGAGTTAATAGAATCTCCCATTACAGGAACTCAACCTTCAAGGAGATCATTACTCCAGAGGCCAGTCGCCTTAATCATACCCGCTGCCAGTTCAACTCCAGCAGTCAACGATGAAAACGAAGAGGACTTTTTTCAGGAAAAGAGGACTTTTTTCAGGAAAAGAGGACGCCGCCAGCTCGCAGCGAAATACTCTAAATAAAAAAACCTACCGCATATAGATGATTCCTTTCTTTAGGGTAGAAAGGACTCTACACCAGATGTGAAGCAAGGGATTGATTCATTGACGCCTACTCCAAATAAAGGTGCAATAAAACACGAATGGACTGAACCTCTAACATATTGCAAAGATAATTACGCCCATATTATCTCAGAGGATTGTGTACCAACCAATCCCGTTTTCAAACTCCTATTATCTACAGGGCGCGTTTACCCCCAGGATCTGTGGGAAAATAGGCCTTAAAAGAGACAGGTCCTGATTACACCTTTTGGGAAAAAAGTGTACTCTATAGCAGTAAAAAGAAATCACTTTGACGAATTTGACTGAAAAAATGTGATTTCTGGACTATACAAATAAAATTCATTATATTAAATTCTATACCCCGGCCCGGGACTTCTTATTCAGATATTGCAAAATAAAGTACAAATTTTGTCCATTAACATGATTTTATCATTTATTCTTTATTTTTCACTAATCTTCAATCTCAGCTACCCTGAGAAATGTCTTATTTCAAAAAGTGGCCCACAAAAAATTTGTAGATCTTTGTTGTGTGCACAATTTTTGTCCAATCATCATCCTTCGTATCTTGCATAGTTTATCCGTAAAATGAAATTTTTTATTTTTATTTATGTTTTGTGCAATAAAAATGTAAATTTTCGATTTTTCAAAAAAAGTCAATAAGTCGTTATGACAATCTTGTCGAGTTCGTAAAGAAAACCATTTTTCTCGTATTGAGTTCTTTTCGGGTCTTGCGTTGTTTGGCGAATAGTGCTAATTTTTGTTTCTTTCTTTGGAGTTTGAAATTGCTATAGCTCTGAAATTTTTTTATAGATCTTTTTTGGCTGCATAATTTTTGTTTTCACATCTTTTTCGTATCTTGCATAGTTTGACGAAAAAGTTTAAATAGTTATTATGATAATATTGTAGGGCTTTCAAAAACCAACGTTTTTTTGGGATTTTGAAACTTCTATAACTTTGGCAATTTTTTTTTTCATAGAAAAAAGGCATTGTGATAAATTGTTAGCATTTTCGAGTACTTCTAATAACTGTACATAGAATTTTCAACAATTGAAAGAAGTGGTCTAAAAAATTGTCAAAAAGTGGTCACTTTCTAAATTTTCATCTAAAATGGCTGTCTAACAAACTTGACCATCAATTGGAGACACAAAAGAGTATACCAAAGGTCAATCCAATCTGTTGATTTTTTCGAAAGTTATCGTGCTCCCAGCCATACATACATACATACATACATACATAAATAAATACATACGTACATACATACATGCATACATACATACATACATACATACATACATACATACATAAATAAATACATACGTACATACATACATGCATACATACATACATGCATACATACATACATACATACATACATACATACATACATACATACATACATACATACATAC
>JAAAKG020155647.1:0-30398 GCA_010014905.2 Druon quercuslanigerum | reverse complement strand
AACCACTTTTTGAATTTTTTTGAAAAATCGAAAATTCACATTTTTATTGCACAAAAAATAATGAAAAATCAAAAATTTCATTTTAAGGACAAACTATGCAAGATAGGACAAATTATGATTGTACAAAAATTGTGCAATTAAAAAATATCTACAAATTTGTTATTAGGCACTTTTTGATAGGATTTGTATTTTTTATTTTATTTAAAAAAATAACAATAGGAGTAAAAAAATCTGCCCGTTGAATGGGCACATTCTCATCAAAACTTTGCTTATTGCCGCTAGGCGGGCAGATTTTTTAGATTATTTTCAACTCTATCATTAGAAATTTCCTTTTCAATGGTAAATTTAATATTTGTTTTTAATTTGCATTCAATTTAATTCTTAGCCACCCTGAAAAATGTGTATCGTTTCAATAAATTTATAATATTGCCATTCATGATATGCATCAGTATTCAAACAAACATATTTTTACTGTTTTATTTTTATCATGAAAAAATGGGCATTCTATTAAAATAAAAATTATTATCAAACATTTTACTGCAACTTGTGTCATTTTGCCAAAATATAATTTGTTTATATTTAATGTAGATGTAATTTAGAAAATAAATTTTTGGTAAATAAAATGTTATTGTAGATTATAACAAACATTAAGATATTTTTTGGTTAATAAACTTTTTTCTTTTGACGTTGTTCGCCGTTTTTCCACAATTCTTTTTTAAATTTTTAATCTTATTTTTTACGATTAAAAGGAAGACTATTCGTCTTATTAAAAAATTGTTAACAACAAATTTATAGATCTTTTTGGGGTAAACTATTTTTTTAAGAGGGACTTTTGTCTATTTATTTTCGTATAGCTTGAGCCGTTAGTCCAAAACGTTAGCTTTTTATTTTTAATGTTCTTTTTTCATTTTTATTTTTTTTAAATTAATATTTTCTAACTTTTATACGTATAAGAATTTATTTTACAGATTTATAACTCTATTCTTTTATGTATACAAACTAGCAGATAATAATAAAAAATTGGTGAAAAATGAAAAAAAATTGAAAACAAACATTTTTTTTTGTTATTTTTGATTTCGCATTATAATTAGAAGGTATTAGTTTTATTCAAAATTTTACTTTGTCGGTTTTCATCAAATCTCTACATTTTGAGACTTCCTAAGTCAGAAAAGATAAGGATGGAATTTACTTTGTCACATTTTTTTTTATTTTACGCTATTTATAGTATGCGGAAACTCGAATAATCTGTCCTTATGACTCTTTTCCAATAAAATTAAAATTATTAGAGCTATAGCATTTTCAAAATCCAAAAAATCAAGCCAAAATGAACATTTTAATCCGAATAACGCATGATCTGAAAAAAACTCAAGAAAAGAAAAACCTTGCTTTTCGAAAGCACGAAAAATATTATTCTGACGAGTTTTTAAATTTTATCTATAAGTTGAAAATTTAAATTTTGATCATACAAAAAATAATGAAAACTCAAAAATTCCATTTTACGGCCAATCTACGCAAGATACGAAAACATTAATCAACTGAAAATGCGCGAATAGTTTTTGTTTTTAGCCGTAAAAAACAACCTCAGAGGAAAAGTGTATAAATAGTTTATGATTGTGAAATAAGACAGTGATATTTTTCATTTGTCTTATTCTATTAAATAGGATTTCCTGTTAAATAGGGCGTCCTGTAAAATAGGGTTTCCTGTTAATTAGGATGTCCTGAGTGTAAGTCTAGGTCTCGTGAAATAGGGCAATATCTTGTGGAACATATGTGTTTAGCTCAATAGTTTCCACTTTTGATTTAGAGAATATGTAGTATTTCATATTCAGATTAGAGATTTATATATTATGTGGAGTACTCTTACCACAAAATTGCGTTAGAACGGCGATTGTAGGAAGGAGCGTGCTGGTAAGTATCTTCATATTTTCACGTAGATTCTTTAAAGGATAAGCAAAAAAAATTAAACATCTACACTGATATACCCACTAATCACGATCTGAATACTGATTGTCATGATAACCCAAAACGCTTTTAGAATTATGAAAACTCATAATGTGTGGCTAGGCTATGAGGAAAAAACGTGCCTTTATCGCTAACGCTAGAACAAACATTAAACATTGAGAAAGACATTTAAATGACCTTGTACGCTGTCCTGCTACTTAAAGAATAGCTCGTCTCATATATCAAGTGAAAATTAAATATTATTTGGGCAATCTACCTCTTTGGGATTTAAAAAATTTGCCAATATCTCGCAAAGCTTTTCTCATTCTTCTTTTTCTCAACACATTCTTAAAATTTTAACAACATTTTGATTCAGTTAATTACAAAAAATAAATATATATCACTTTAGGAATACTATTTGTAAAATGATTTAATTGATTTTTATTAATTATGTTTTGATCAAATGTTCTCATCTCTATGTTAACCTAGTAAGTTTTATTATGCTCTTTTGAAATCTGTATAAAATATTAATAGAAGTTCAAATAAAAAAATTGGCGACTATTAATTTGAAAAGATAAAAATCCATTTTGACCAAAATCGGAATCTTATATCTTTTCTAATTTATAGTTGAATTTGGCATTCAGTAAGAAAGGCATCATGCAAGTCGTTTACTAGGGAGGTTTACTTCACACTGCACAAGAAATTTTAATTTTTTTTGCAAAAATTCTTTTACGAATCGTTTAAATGTCGTTGGGTCAAGCTTCGGAAATCACTTTTGATATTTGGACGTCGAAATCGTGTGAGTTATAAAATAAAAAAGTAATTTGCACGAATAGTGACGAGCATTGGCCTTTTAAGTAGTAGTGACCTTCTATGTTCAGCCATGCTCAAAAGTTTCCAAAAATGTTAAAAACTTTTGGATTATCTGAATTTTCGTATACTTAAAAAATTTTCAAGGTTGCAAGATGTTCAACATTTTTAAAAATTGTTAAGACCTTTCAAATCTATAAAGTTATTCAAATTTCTAAAATTTCTAAAATCTTCCAAATTTTTCAAGTTATCAAAATTTAAAAATTTTCTTAATAATATGAAATTGAATAAATAATGAAACTTTCTCAAATTATAAAAAGTCTCAAATTTGAAAAGCTTATAAAATTTCCAATATGTCTGAAATGAGTAAAAAAATTTAATTTCTACAATAATTAAAAATATTAAAATTCAAAAACGACATTTCCAAATTTCTAAAATTATAAAAATTATAAAAACTTCTGTATTTTATAAAATGTTCTAATTTTATAAAATATCTTAAATTATTGAAATTTCTAAATTTTTTTAATTTATAAAATTATCAACATTTTTATAATGTTCCAAATTTGTTCAATTATCATAATTTTAAAACCTTCAAATATTTCAAATTAATAATATATTCAAATTTTCTAAAATTATAAAAACGTCCGAAATGTATAAAATTACAGAAATTTCTGATGTTTCTAAAATTTCCAAAATGTCAAAAATAACTGCAATTTTAAAAATTACAAAAATTAATAAAATTCTTGAACTTATTCAAAATTTCAAACTGTTTGAAATTTCTAAAATTATCTAAATTGTTAAAATAAAAAAGTTTTTGATTTTTAAAATGTTTAAAATCACTAAAATTTATAAATTACGCAAATTACTAAAATTACTAAAATTTCAAAAATTACCGTAATTTCTAAAATGTGGAAAAAATCTAAGATATATAAAATTTACAAACTTTTTAAAGCTTTGGAAAATGTTCAAATAATCTTTCACTTATAAAATCCTCTGAAATTTAAAAAATTTTCGACATATATAAAATTATCAAGATTTCTAATTAAACAAAAATTTCATAATTTCTCAGAACTTATAATGTTTAAAAAAAAATTTTTCAAATAAAGAAACTTATAAGATTCCTTTAAATTTAAAAAATTTAAGAATATCTCAAGTTTCTTTAAAAAAATTTAATTTGTGAAAGGTCTGATGTCTTAAAAAATTTTTATTATTCATATTAACTCTATATAATATAAATATTTTTAAATTTTTCGAAATTTCCTGCATTCATACATAAATAGAAATAAGTTTTTTCTTTGATTCATAAATTATCATTACGAATCTTGCCAAATGAACAGCATGATGACCCTGAATATGGATAATTAATTTACAGCCCATCTAGATTCATTAGATTAATTAAAAAATTTAAAACCTTGGTCTTTTTTTAAGTCTGCTCAAAGAATCCAAAGGAAGTATATGTTTTAAAAACAGATGCAGATAGAGTCATGTTAACAATTTAATAAAATGATATTTTTATTGTTTTCAAAAAGTTTAATTTGTAACTGAAATTATGTATCTTCAACTTTATTTAAACGTAGCAGTTTAACTTGCGACTAAAATCAATAATTTTTAACTATAATTATTTATCTCTGACAGGAATAGTTGACTTTGAAAACCAAAAAGATACATTTTCTACAAAAAGACGATTTTTCAAATAAATATATGAATTTTGAGTCAAAAGGATGAATTTTGCAACTGAAGTGCTAAATCTTTAACTGAAATGCTTAAATTTTAAACCAAAAATTTAAGTTTAAAATGAAAATTATTAACCTTTATTTGGAAGAGTTGATTATTCAACCAAAAAAATCGATTTGTAACTAATCTAATCAATCTTTGACTGAAATAGTTGAATCTTTATACAAAAGATTAATTTTTAATATAAGAGTTTAACTTTAAAACTACTAGTTTAATTTTCTAAGAAAATAATTAATTTTTAACTAAAATGATGAATCATTAAAGGAAATATTCGAATTTTTCACGAAAAAGTTTAATTTACATCTAAAATGATGAATCTTTAACTGCAATAGTGAATTTGTTACTAAAAAATTTATTTTTAATCAAACTAATAAATGTTGAATTTCAATAATTAAATCTCCGTCCGAAAATTGCGGTTTTAAAACAAGATTTTAACATACAACCGAATAGTTTAATTTTTTAGTAGCTTCATGGCTTTTTAACTAAAATTATGAATCTTTGACTGGAATAGTTGAATTTTTCACTAGCAAAATGAATTTTCAACAAAAGGACAATTTTTAATGAACTACATAAATTTTTCACCAAAAATGATGAAGTTTCAACTAAAATTATGAACTTATTCGGAATTGTTCAATTTTTGAACAAAAATTGAAAATTTTTTTATAAAATAAAGAATAGTTAACATAATAATTGAATCAAGAAGAAAAGAGATGAATTTTAATCTAAAATATTGAATTTGTAATAGAATTAGTCGAATTCTCAACCAAAAAGATTGAGTTCTAACCAAAATTGTGAATTTATAAAAAATATTTAATTTTTTAACCAGAATGTTGAATTTTTAACTAAACTTATGAATCTTTAACTTTATTATTCTTAAATTACAATATTTAGGTTGAACTATCAATATTTATTTTTACTTAATCTTTTTCAAACACAAAAATTAATTTTTAACTTGACTAATAAATTTTCGACTCAAATAGTTAAATCTTGAGCCAAAACGATGAATTTTTCACAAAGTAATTTGACTTTAAACAATTTTCTTTCATTTTCGACTGAAATATACAAAATTCAAGAAATCGATTGGAATTCAATGAATTCAATAAATTTACTGAAAGTACAGAGTACATGCATTGCAAGCATTTCACGGTTTTCCACAAATTAGGTGAATTCCTGGAATTCTGCGGATTCCTTAAATTCTATAAAATTAAAGAATTCCGTGATTTCCACGAATTCCATGAAATAGATGTATTCAGTTAATTCTAGAAATTCCATGCATTAAATAAATTCCATGAAATTCGTGAAGAATACGAATCGAGTGAATTCCGTAATTTCAGTGAATTCCTTGAATTCCATTAATTCTTTGAATCTCATGAATTACTAAAATACCATTAAATCCATGAATTCAGGAAATTTAATTAATTTCGTGGAATTTGATAAATTTAACTAGTTTTATTAATTCTGTGTACTTCACGAATTCCGCGAAGTCCATAAATTTCTTGAATTCCATACATTCTGCCAATATCGTGATATCCATAAATTCGACGAATTCCATGAATTTCGTCTATTCCCTGACTTCCATGAATTTCATGAATTTTGTGAATTACGTAACTTTGTTCAATTTCGTAAATTCCATGAGCCCCGCTAATCTAATAAATTTCGTGAATTTCTTCAACTCAATGAATTCCGTGCAATCTTTTTTTCTGTGAATTCCTTGAATTTATTGATTTCCTTAAATTGCATAAATTTCGCGAACTCATTCAATTCCATTAATTTAGTGGATTTCTTGAATTCCATGACTTCCATTAATTTCGATAACTTCTGGAATTCCATGAGTACCATGAATTCCGTCAATGCTGTGTATTCCGTGAATTCTACAAATTTCGTGAATGCGTTGAATTCCATGAATTCCCTAAATTCTCCGAATACCATTAATTCCGAAAATTTCGTAAATTCCTTAAAGTCCATGAATTCCTTTTATCTCACGAATTTCGTGACTTCCGCGAGTTCCCATATTTTCTTGAATTCCTGGGATTCCTTTAATTTGTTGAATTCTGTAAATTAGATGAATTTCTTAAATTCGGTGAATTGCGTAAATTTATTGAAATCCTTGAATTCCATTGATTCTGTGAATTACTTGTGCACAATTTTCGGCCCACATACGCTCTAATAGCCATGTAGAAATAGATTTCCCTATTTCTAATCGGGCGCTCGTTGGGGAAAATGGATAGGGCCTGACTAGTTCTGTAACGCTGTTTTAGCCAGGTTCTAGCTAGAACTTCTAAACAGGCCCTAACCAGATTGCCATGTTATCGCCCAACGATTAGTAGGGCCCGGCTAGACCCTTTTTATTACCTGGTGAATATTTAATTGATATGGTTATATATTAATGGTCCTATTAAGAATAAATACAGATATTACATGACCGTCTATATATACAAATAGGTTTTTTCATTTCAACCACCAGCTAAGGTCACTTTGTTGAATGCAGAAAATCTAGAGGAAATTTCTTTGAACGGAGCTAGACGTCACTTTCGATGCAGACGGTCACGACTTAGTTTTTACATCCCGGCTTTGGTGGTAGGCAAAGTACAATTTTTATTTCAATTCACTGATACTCACTGGTAAATAAAAGAAAATAAAAAGTGTGGTATTTATTATTAAAACTTACCTGCTTATTAACATCTATTTCACCCAAATAACGCCCGACAAAATAATCTTGACACGTGACTGACATCTTGCAGACAACACTTCACGTTGCTGTGAATTAGAAAAAGCAGTATCTAAATGATGATTTCCCCCTACATTCTCATAATGAATCTGTGTGGCTTAAATTTGTTGCAACTCAATTGAACATCGATTTTGGTGTACTTTAGAGGATCGGCAATTTTCGGTTTGTTGATTAGTACTTTTGTGGGTACATTAAAGATGGATCTTACGCAGATAATGCACTGAGTGCAGAGGAGTTAAAAAAAGCTATAAGGAGTTGTCCGCGTCAATTATTTTCAGACTAGATAAATTATTTAGCAAAAAATGCATGTAATTCTGAAAAAGGTTTCTCCTTTCGATTTTCTAGTAGCTTAAGGGAAAAGCACCCGAACGGTAATCATAAGTTGCGTGCAGAAGGAAACGAGAACGTCTTTTTACAGAAAAAATTTAATTTAAACAATTTTTAATTATTAGCTCCATCTATTCTGAAAAGGCATTAAGAATAGTTGTTATTCTTCGCTGATAATACAGATTCCTTGAAAAAATTGAATAAGTAAAACCTGGCAAAATGTTCGATTCCCAGCGGAGGGAAAGGAGAACATCTTTTTTTAGAAACAATTTCAATTAAACATTTCAAAATTAATATCTCCATCTAGTCTTAAAATACAATAAGAATTGGTTTTATTCTCCGGTGACAATACAGTCTTTAAAAAATTTGAAAACGTAAAACCTAGCAAAAAATAGGTTAATTTCTAAAAATGATTTTTATTTTGATCGCCCGTGTAGCTTAAGCTAAGAGCAGCTGACCGGTAATCAAGTTCTGCGGTTCGTTTCCCAGTGTAGAGTGACGTCCCGTCACTTTTGTAAAATGTACACTTTAATCAATAATTACCTTCATTGTAAATCGTGCCGCACCCAAATAAAACTTAATGTAAAGCGCATGAATTGGTTTATGCACGATAATGAACACCGCATTTATAACTTTAATAGCCACCAATTAAGGGTGGCTTTCCACTAAATAAACCCCAAAAAATTGTCAAAACCAGTCAGTCGAGTTCAATCAGTTAAGCCGTCTTCGCGACAGTCAGTCGCGTTCAATCAGTTCAACCATCTTCGCGACATTCAGTCGAGTTCAGTTAGTTCCGTTGATTTGCCGTATTCAGTAAAATCTCCGTCATATAAGTAATCCCGTCGTTATCCAGTCTGTCTTTTGTGAAATCAGTGTAAAAAATCTTCTATTTTTACCTTTAATTGCTCCCGTAGCTTCGTGTCAGTTATTTTGTGTCATTTTGGATTATGTGAGTGCGGTTTTTGCAGCAGTGGTTCTTTGTTCTATTAGATGAATCCTACTATACCCGAAAAATTATCCTAACATCTTCCTTCGGCGCAAGAAGGAAACATTATACTTAATCTGGACGATTCATTGGCAAGACTTCCCACTTAGTAAAACGGACCAAGGAAACCTTGACGAGCAACGGAAAGGTCAACCATTAAAATCCGAGGAATCGTTCGCAAGACTTCTCACCCAGTAAAAGGTTCAAAGAAACCTTGAAGTGAATCCGAGAAGATTAACCAAAAAAATCCGAGGAATCGCTGGCCAGACTTCTTCCTCAGTAAAATGCACTGAGGAAACCTTGACGAGCAACAGGAAGGTTAACGAACAAGATCCGAGGAATCCTTCAGAATTTGTGAATATAACTTTCCCATTATTTTCTGTTTTACTAAGGCTGCCATTTGTTGGGAACCCCATTTTAAGGAGGCTTGAACTTATTACAACACTCCAATTTGTCACAAAGAATGTCTTACTTTAATAAATAATTAAAAGGGCTCACAGGATTTATTAATTTATTATATCCTTTCTTACTCTCAGTTTTCCTTAACTACCTGTATCAGCCTAGCCGGAATAATCAATTATTATGATTATTCCGACGAGGATTGATCAAAAAACGAGGATCCTATTCTTAATAATTAGGTAAGTGGCGTAAATTTATTATTGATCAAGACGTCACAGTAGGGAGAAGAGATATTTTTCAGAAAAAATTTCATTTCAAAAATATCCATCTAATGAGTCTATCTAACCGAGTATTTGAATTTTTAGACAAAAAAGAATTAAATTCATCGAAATACGGTAACATTTTTAAGGAAAAAAAATTCATTAATACAATTCAACTATTAAAAATAGATGATTATTTTAAATAGTTAAATTTTCAATAAAATAATTAAATTTGTAACCATTTCTTTTAGTTTCCAATAAAATTATAAATTGTCACCAAAAATGCAATATTTGATATTCCAATTAGAAGGATTATAAGTTTTAGTGAAAAATAGCCGAAGTTAACCAAGAAAGACGAATTTTTAACAAATTTCTTGAATTCTTGAGAAAGCTTAGAAAGACCAATTCATTGTAAATAAATTGTTCACTTTTTAAACCAAAATGGCAAATCCTATGAAAAACAATTTTTTTTAACCCGAGTATATTAATTTGCTACCAAAAAATTAATATTTAACTAAATAGTTGAATTTTCTATACAAATAATAAAATTTTGAAAGAAAAATATGAATTTTCTACGAAACAATTACATGTATTACCGAAAAATAAAAATATTTAACAAAAAGTTGTTTTTACGCTAAACAGTTTTATTAAAATTTTTTTTCAATAGTTTTAATTTATTAATTTTAACTGATAGTTTCACTTATTCATTTTGTTTGGTAAAAATTGATCATAGTTAAAAATTTAGCTATCAAGTATTTCTTTAAACGGCTATCTGTCTTTGTTAAAAATTCCAGAACATTGTGGAAGTTTTTCACACTTTTCTGAATAGTCAATTTATTTTTATAATATTTTCTACATTTTGTAAAAATTGATTTTTTTATGGTTTAAGTGTGAAGTATTTTATTGAAATATAGTTGTTTTCTGGGTGAATATCAATTATGTAACTGATAATATAGATAATAGATTTTTGTTTTAAAATCGATATTTTTACTTGAAAATTTAACTGTTACCGTTTTCATTTAAAACTTATGTCTTTTGGTTTAAAATTCAGCTATTTGATTAAAAGTGAAAGTATGTAATATAATAAATAATAATTTCATTAAATAAAGATTTCTACAACAGACACGAATTTTTAGCAAGAAGGTAGAATTTTCAAATAAACAAAATTAAGTTTATACCAGACAATTGCAATTGTGACTAAATAGTTTAACTTTTGACTTTTATTTGAAGCAATTTTGTATAAAGTCAATTTTTTTTCGATTCAAATTAAAAATCGGTTTTTGGTTCCAATATGAACTATTATATTTTTTATTGAGAAATATTATTTTTTGAATAAAAACTTTTAAACCTGGTTAACAGTTAAACGTCTTTTTCAAAAATTCATTGCTAAAAATAAGTAAAAATAAAAATATTTTGTTAAAAGTTCTCCTTTTTTTATAAAAAAGTTACCTATTTTATTCATAATTCGTTTTTTTTATTAAAAATTAACTCTCTTATAAAAAAGTTCTCTCTCTCTAATAAAATTTTTTTTCTTATTAGAAAAAATTCAATTATGTTTTTGATAATTCATTTGGATGAACAGTTTGTTTAAGAATTGAATTTTAAAACAAAGACCAAATACTCGGTGAAATTTTTTAATAAAAAATATGCGCACTGAAGAAAAGCGTTTTTTTTTTAACTAAATGAAAAAAAATATTAGACCAAAGAATATTTCAAAAAAATTAAAACAAATTTTTGACGAAGCTGTTATATTTTTAACCTAAGTGATTTTAAATATAATGTTCCATCGTCAGTTGGATTAGTTGAATTTTTAACTAAAATGGTGAATCTTTAACTGGAATAGGTAAATCTACAATTAAAAACATACATTTTTCACAAAACAGTTGAACTTTCTGTCAAGACATTTAATTTTGAACATAAATATTAAATTTTATACCAAAAACTGGAATTTTTGACGAGAAAAACAATTTTTAAATAAATTGCGTTAATTTGCAATCAACTGGTTGAATCTTAAACTGAAAAAATAAGAGACTTATAAAACTTATTATATTTATAGTTTCAGAGAAATAACTGAGGTAGGAGCGTTTCCCCAAACAGACGCTGGCTGGGGGTCAAGTCCAGTCAAGTTTATTAGTTTTAATTTTAAAAATTGAATTAGCATATTTTAAATGACTCTCTTTCTTTAAAAAAGAGAATCAAATAGTAAGAGGGCCAGAGTGAAGAGATCGGTGAATATTTGTTGTTTATCTTGTTTATATATTGATCTTCATGGACTTATATGGGATGAAAATCCCGGTCTATTTCGGCTCCTAAAACGATCCAAGAATGGTTTCTAAAAACTAAAAAATGTACGCCACCCATTTCAGCCTTTTCGACTATAAGATTATGGCGATCTTCGTTTTCATGGGAATTGTAAGGTATAAGGCTAACATCTACTGGGCGTTTTGTATGAGGATCTTGCGTCACCTTATAGTATCTTTTCCAAAAAACGATAAACCAGTTGAAATCATTAGGTTCCAAAGTTTCCATAGTGCCTGGAAAATAACATAAATATTTATTAATTTTAAACAACTTAAAATTAATCTCAATACTAAGCATGAATAATAAAAAATTGAAGAACTGAAGATTTAACAATTTTCATATGTTCTTATTTATGAGTTCATTATTTAGATCTAGCATCTGTTATACCATATCCTTGAACATCCAATAATTATCATAGAAAAATTATCACCCGATAATCATGACCTGATAATTTTTACCCGATAGTTATCACCCGATAATCATCACCTGATAATTATCACCCGATAATGATCGGGTATAAAAAAACGTTTTTGGGTAATAAAAGAAAGGCTGTAGCGGGGACAGAAATTATTCAAATCGTTTGATCCTAGGATAGAAAAAGTGTGCCTACTGGAAAATCTGAGGTTGGAAACAACATCGGAGACTGCACCCGAGACGACGTAGAAATTGATATCGGAAACGACGCGGGAAACGATGCCGGAAATGACATCGTAACCGACGTCGGAGACAAAATCTGAATTTGGCATCGGAACGGACGTTGTTTCCGGCGTCGTTTTCAGCGTAATTTCCGGCCTCATTTCCAATGTCGTTTTCGACTACATTTCCACTGTGCATTTTTTTCTTAATATGTGCTTACAATTATGATGGCTGTAGGTGAATATTTCTTTGAAAGAAAGAAATGTGATTTGATAGAGTTTCGATTTCGGACACGAGTTCGATTCCCGCTTTAGGTAGATTTTTCATCGAATTCTTCTGTTTCAGGTTAATCAGGACTTTAAATTATCTGATTTATTTGAATAAAATATATGTAATTATAACAATTTTAATTAAGTTCAAAAATCGACGGTTTTTCTTTTAGGTAAATATGTATTTCATTTGAAGTACGAACTACTTTATTATACTAGCGCATTGTTTAGGTAAAGAAAATATATTTTATTATTAGTGGGAAATTTTTTTGCTTTAAATGTTGAAAATTTGGACACAGGGAAATAGTTTTTTGAGCCTATAAAATATTTTCTTAACATTAAAATGTATTTCTTTCTATCAATCCACTTTTTTTTCATTTCCATAAATATTCCCCTACAACCATCATAGTTATAAGTACATATTAAACAAAAATCCACACAGGAACCATAGTCGGAAACGACGCCGGAAACAAGGCTAGAAACGACGCCGGAAGCGAACCCGAAAATGGCGTGGCGCGCTCGATATATTTGTATACGAGTCTTTTAAAATTAAAGTTTAGAGCATCGACAACTTTTATTTGTTGATTGTGAATTCTCTTTTGTTAAAACTCCTTTGGCTTTAACGAACACATTCTTATCATGTAACTGATGCTTCGCACTTGATTTCTTCAAAAATTCGAACTTTTCAGATTATGTGTAAACTCGATTATATAAAATGTATATTATATTTCTTTCTGTGCCTCGGTCCGGGGCTGTTTATGCAGATATTGCAAACTAAAATACAAATCGCCTTTTAAATGGTTAATTTAATATTTTTTTCTTACTTTACGTTGAATTTCATTTTTAGCCTCCCTGAAAAATGTATATCATTTCAATAAACTTATATTATTACTATTCCAAATGTGCATTAGTATTGCAACAAAAGTATTTTAATTATGTAATATTCATCACTTAAAAACATTTGTATTCTATTAAAATGAAAATTATTAATAAACATTTTACTACAACTTGTTTCATTCTTCGACATATTTAATTTTTCATGTTTAATGTAGAATTAATTTAGGGGGAAAATGATTTAAATAAAATAATAATGTATATTATTTCCCTTTGCCAAAAAGTCTATTTTTTTACATTTAATATACTCTGATAATCAGAGTTCATGACAAACTTGTGAATATTTTTTTGTTAAAAAACTTTTGTCTTTTAATTTAGCTCGTCTCTTGTGTCGTTCTTTGAAATTTTTAGTTTTAAAATTTTTAATTCAATTTTTTACGATTAAAATTACTCGCCCTATCTAAAAATTATTAATAGCACCACTTTTTAATTTTTACTATTATTTTTTACGAATAAAAACAAAAACCGCGCGTCCTATTAAAAAATGATGAGTGAAATATTTGTTATTCTTTTTAGCGCGCATAATTTTAGTTAATAAATTTTTTTCTTATATGTCACAGTTCGACCGTAAAATAGAATTATTTATTATTTTTTTTAAGATCAAAATTTGAATTTTCAACACTTCTCAAAAATTCAAAAAAATTGTCATAATAATCTTGACGGGCCTTTAAAACTGAATTTTTTTCTTCGCTTGACTTTTTTTATATCATGCGTTGTTTGGCTTAAAATTTTCATTTTTTTTTCTTTTTTTGGTTTTAAAAATGCGTTAACTCTGATAATTTTGATTTTATCGAAAAAAACATTACATAAATTGTTTTCGAGTTTTCGAGTTCTAGAAATAGCCATGCATATAATTTTAAACTGTTAAAAAAAATAGTTTTAAATATTTGGAAAATGCGCTCACTTTTCAAATTTTCATCCAAAAAGTGTGCCAAAGCAGAATCTAATCTGATCAATCTTTCGCAAGTTATCGTGTCTACGGAATACAGACTACCGACTAAAGAAAGACAGACATACATACACCTTCATAAAAATCACTTGTTCTGACACAGGGCGTTTTGAAACGTGAAGATTTGATGAAAAGCGACAAAGTGAAATTTTGCATAAAAATAATACCATCTCATTAGGATGATACCAAAAATCATATCCCACATTCATTTACCTAGTGGATGGGGTGCTCGCAGTCCGATAAGGGTCCTATCTGGTCTTAGATATTCTACGAGTTTTATGTCTTCTAGTTTAAGTTGACGAATCATAAATTGGTTTCTTGTAAAATACATTCCACTCGGAACAATATTCCCCACGTAGTCAGCTTTCAGTACAATGTTTGTATCAGGATCTTGCCACACCTTAATAATGTATTGCCCATAAGTAATATTCCTTGTTTCTGGGCCTTCAGGTTCTGGGAGGCGTTTCGGTGTTCGCAATCGAAATTCCTTGGCCCGGGATCGCCGTGGGTTTGATGATTGCCGTCCTGAACTTGACGCCCGTGATCGTTGAACTGATGTCCGTGCCCGTTTAGCTGCTGCTCTTGAATCTTCTGGCGGACTTTCTGAAGCATCTAATTCTGTAAACAAAAATAGAATACACTCTAAACTGGATTTAATATCAATTTTTAAACTGAGCTACACATTAAATCTAGAGTCTCGAAACTATATTGTCTCTCTCCTGTTTTTTCTCTTTCTTATTTCTCTCTCTCTGTTTTGTGACGTGTAAGTGAGCACTGCATATCCTCCCGCAACGGCTCTCACCATTGTCCATCATACGGAATCAATTTTTAGAAACATTAAATCCGGAAGCACTAAATCCAGGTTTGACTGCAGTTGATATTTTAGAAAAAGTATTAAATGTCAATTTTTAATTTGGATAACTTCATGATTCGGTATATCCATGTAAAAGAAAAAGTGTTCTCGAAGTGTATGTCTAAAACAACCAACCAGCCGCAAGGTGGGGTACCAGGAATTTTTATTTTTAAATTGTTTATAGAGCTTACCTTCTTAGCAAGAAAAGAAGAAATTACGAGAGTGTTAAAGGAAAAAATACAGAAGGTGATAGAATTGTCTATGGAAGAGATAGAGACGAGTCGACAGAGTAGATCAACGTATATCATGGATCTGTTTCAACAGATACTTAATCACCCGATAATTGTCAACCAATAATTATCACTCGATAATAATTACCTGATAATTATCACCCGAAAATTATCATCCGAAAATTATCTCCTGATCATTATCACTCGATAATCATCACCAGATAATCATCACCCGATAATCATCACCCGATAATCATCACCCGATAATTATAATTAGATAATCATCACCCGATAATCATCACCCGATAATCATCACCCGATAATTATAATTAGATAATCATCAACCGATAATCATCATCCGATAATAATCAACTGATAATTATCACTTTATTATTATCGTCCGACAATTTCCACGCGATAATTATAACCTGATAATCTTCACCCGATAATCATCACCGATAATTATCACCCGAAAATTATCTCCTGATCATTATAACTCGATAATGATCACCAGATAATCATCAGCCGATAAAAATCAACCGATATTCATCACCCGATAAACATCACCAGATAGTCATCAACCGATAATCATCACCCGATAATCATCACCTGATAATTATCACCCTATTATTATCATCCGAAAATTTTCACCCGATAATTATAACCTTATAATCTTCACCCGATAATTATCACCCGAAAATTATCTCCCGATTATTATAACTCGGTAATCAACACCAGATAATCATCAGCCGATAAAAATCACCCGATAAACATCACCCGATAATCATCATTAGATAATCATCAACCGATAATCATCACCCGATAATCATCACCTGATAATTATCACCCTATTATTGTCACCCGACATTTTTCACCCGATAATGATAACCTTATAATCTTTACCCGATAATTATCACCTGATAATTATCTTCCGATAATTCTAACCCGATAATTCTCATCCGATAATCATAAAATGAAAATTATCACCCGATAATTATCACCCTATTAATATCGCCCGACAATTTTCACCCAATAATTATATTATGAACCTTATATTTGCCAAAACTTCATCTACAATACGGCAACATTTTCAAGATTACACAATTCTAAATAAAAATTTTGAATCTTAAAAATTAAAAACTTAAAGATTGGCTGAACTGTAAATTCAAGCGTGTTTGCGTCTAACATATGTTAATGTAAATGAGTTATAAAATTAAGTATTTCGAACTTCAGGTTAATGGTTTAGAATTTGTTATTCTAATGATATTTTATATTTTACATTTAGATTTGAGAATACTGTTATTTTGGGTACACTCACCACCAAAATTCAGAAAAACCTCGACGATAAGGAGCACCACGCTAATGTGGATCTTCATTTGTCTAGGTAGATAAAGTAATTGATGAGTGAGATAAATTAAAAATATTCTCTGCTTTATATAGTAATTACCGTCCGTTAACATTACGCAATATACCTACAGAATTATGTAGATTCGAAATGTGTGAAGACTAAGCGACAAAAGCGTTACGAAATCTTTTGTTAGAACAAACTGATTAAATAGAAAACAACGTTATTTGTACGTTGTATTTATATTAATTAAATTAATCGTTTTATATCTAAAGTAAAATAAAGTTATTATCAGTACAGCCAACTTAGGTTTTGAAAAAAAAACTCTTAACTGGAAAAAATATTATTTAAAAAAAACTGCCCATCGACGTTCTGACATGTGGGATAAGTATTCAAATCCTCTTCGTAATTTTTGATAAACATCCTAAAGTTTTTAGACGACTGAAGAAAGCCTTTTTGTAAAAAATAAAATTTATTAATCACTAAAAATTTTTTTTTTCTTTTATAAAATTTTTATTAGTGAATACTTTAAAATTTAAAAACTAAAAATTAGATAATTCTAGTTCAGAATTCTACAATAGTTTACAAATTATAAAGATAGCTCTTAAGAAATTAAAAAAACTATTGAAATTGTAACATTTTTACTTCAGAATCATTTGAAACTGAATAATAAAACATCATTAGGAAAAAAACAAGAAGTGTGAAATTTGCTCTTTATACTGGATAAAATTCAAACAATATATAAAAAACAATACTAATTTGTGGATTCTACAATTCCGAGGCGCTACACTCGGGTAGACCAAAAATGCGTTGCAAATTTTTTTTTCACTTTAGGGGGCAAGACCTCTCCCCCAAATTTCCATTTCCGAGAGAAAGAAAATCCGTTATTTTTTTTGAAATTTAAATATAATTTTTTCTTTTCTATTTTACTTCCTTTTTTAATCATTGAAAAAAATTGCTTGAGCAAATAACGACTGTTAAAACATATAGAAATTTATTAAGCGTAAAAAGTAATGTATCAAAATTAATTAATAATTTAAAAAACCGTAGACTAGGATAATAATTTTAAATGAGAGTTGATATCTCTCGCTCAGTTTTTTAAAATTTTTGAAATTTAAAATAAATCATTATTTTAGTAATATACATTGGTTTAAATAATTGAAAATTGTTTTAAAAGTCATGGTGAATATTTAGGTTGTCCATTAGTAATTATTACGCTAAACATTGTTAAATTAGAAAAGTGTTCAAATTGGCTCAAGTTCAAGAAATTCTAGATAAAAGCGGTGAAAAATTGAAAAAAAAGTTGTAATTTTTTTTTTAAACTAAATATATATTTTTTTAAATCTTTTAAAAACTTTTGTTCTGGTTGCATTTTTTAACCCTTATAAAAGTTTCCAATCAGAACTAAATTGACACCTGAAAAATCTTCTTTTTATCGTGCAACATCTACTTTTCGTTTTTCGGATTTGAAAATGAAAAATAATTCACGATTTTGAAACGCTTTGAACACAGTTAAACTTTTTGACATGAAAGAAAAACTACTAATTAAACACATAAATAATAAAAGGTTTTAATATAAAAAACTAACTTTTCTAACAAAAAATATAATTCTTAATCCAAAAAGCCGATTTTTTTTTAAAACAGTTGCATTTTCAAAAAAAAATTATGATCTTTAAATCAAATATTTGCATTTAACACATTAACAGAATTAATTTCTTGAACAACATAGTCATTTAAAATCTGCTCGTTAATTTTCAAACTAAATTGACGATTTTTTCAAAAAATAGAATCATTTTTAAACAAATAGCTGAATTTTCTACCTACAAGGATAAATTTTCAACCAACTGATCATATATTTAAACAAACAAGTTTTAAATAAAGTTTTAATAAAATATTTAAATTTATAACGCAAGAGTCAAATTTTGAACAAAATAGACGAATTTTTAACTAATGTTATAATTTTTTATCATTATGTAATTAATTTTTTGAAAGGAAATTTAACTTTAAACCAAGTAGTGGGATTCTAAATAAAAACATATTTATTTTTAACAGAAAATATTATGGTTGATATTTTAATAAAATACAAATTACAAATAGATATTTAAAGATTTTAGGGAAAGTAAACAATGTCAAAATACAATAAACAATCAAATTCTAGGGCTTAATTCGAAGATATATTACATTTTTAAAAATATATTGTATTAGTATACATTTGGTTAAAAATTAATATTCATGTTTAAGCATTTAACTATTTCATCTAAAATCCATCTCTAAAATCCATCCATAAAATCCATCTCTAAAATCTAATTTTTTTGGTAGAAAAAAAATCTTTTTTAATTGAAAATTCTACTTATCCATTCAAACTGGAATATGTATTTTACTTTAAGTGTCAAATATTATTATTTAATTTAATATGGTACCTACATATTAATTTTATCTGAAAGATTTTATTCCTTTATTTTCGTAAAAAAATGTCAAATAAGAATAAACTGTAAGCAAATAGAGGCTGGAGAAAGAAAGTTTTCAAAATAACGTGAGCTAGTTTTTAAATATGCTTTGGAAAAAGCATTTCTAAATTTTTGGCATTTGGGTAACTTTGCATCTACACCCTTCAATGATTAAATTCCTTTTCAGAGTTTCCATCCTGATAGAACTATGTTTAGATTTTTATTTTACAAATTAAATTATTAAAGTTTAGATACATCGCCATATAAATCATAGGTGTAATGTTCAGTTTCGTGTGTTTTTATTTAGAATTATATAAAGTAGGACTCGTCGGAAAGGGACAGTCTGTGTCTCCACATTCGATCACGCAGGTCGCAAAAAAATCTGGGCTCACTACCTTATGGTAGTGGCGTATATTAGTGCGACCATGGTCACGTGCGACAACCTATCACGGCTCGCGGAGAGGTTTTAGAGTGGGGACTACCTCCCTCCAAAGCTTTCAAAGCAAAGAGTTCTGATCCGACGTGTCCTACTGCACCGCGAAAATATTACACACTTATCGTACACTTGTTGTTAATCTTTTTATGGATTAATTTTCATGCTATTCTGTTTCATGAAAATCCGGGTCTAACTCGGCTCCCAAAGTTAATCCAGCACGATTTCTGAACACCAAAAAATGTACACCATCCATATCCAACTTGTCGATTAAGAGAGCACTCCGATTTTCTTCCTTAATATGTAAATTATTGGGTATGAGGCTTATTTCTTCCAAGTGATTTGTAGCACTATTTACTTTTACTTTAAAGTATTTGCTCCAGCATACGATATACCATGTTGATTCATTAGGCTCTAACTTGTTTATAGTGCCTTAAAAAGAAAAGAAAAATTGTGAATTTAGAAAGAATGAAAGTAAATCTCTAAATAAAACACAATAATTACAAAGTGAAGAAAAATTTAGGAAAGGGCAATAAATAAAATAAAATCCCCAAAAAGTGTTTTACATACAGAAATTAAATCCTACATTCATTTACCTTTTGGGTTCGGTGCTCGGACTCCCAAAAGTGTATGATTCCGGTTTACGTATTGCACCAATTTTAGGTCTTCTAAATGAAGAAGACGGATAATAAAATTGTTATCTCTATAATATCGACCATAGGGGACATAAGAACCCGGATAGTCTGCCTTCAGAACTTTAGTTTTAGTCAAATCTAGCCACACCGATATATTGTGCTGTCTATAAGTGATGAATCTCGTTGCTGGGCCTGTAATATCTGGCAGACGTGGAGGAGCTCTCAATCGAAATTTTCCAACTCGCGAACGTGCGCCTAATGGCCGATTTTTTTGAGCATTAAATTCTATAAAAAGAAAAAAATATTCATGATTCAAAAAAATTTTTATCCAATTTCGATCTAACTTTTTAAATACCTATATTCATGTACAACATCATGCAATCAGTGAAGACACTCCTTGATAATAATACACAACATAAATATGATAAATAAATATTCTAGGATTTATTTTTTTAATTTAACAAACTAATCCACACAAGTGCTACTTCATGATTAATAGTATTCTAATACTCGTCTTTATCATATACATTTCACATTTTCTATTTCTCATGCTAACTATCTCTGTACTTTAAATTCCCTTCATGCTTTTAAAAACTAGTTTTTTGCTTGCTTCAGAGTCGTTTTTTATTTTCTTCTCTTTCCTTCTTTTGATTTTATCTTCACTTTCCTTGACTAGTCGTTTGAGTATCCTATGGTAGTGTGCGTAATAATTTTTACGTTTATTTTTCTCATAATCGCTAAAAACCTGTTATGTTCAAAGCTCTTTCGTTTAATTCTTTCTTTTCTTTCTAGGCTGCCTGAATTTCATCATTTCACCATGGATCACTAGACATTCTTTCTAAAACCGCCGTACCACACACTTCGATAGCACACCTAACAATGATATCTCGAAACATAATCTATGCGCCCCCTGTGCCTTTGTTGTTTATAACTGCTTCTCAATGTGCCCCATCTATTGTGTCTATAGATTAAAATTCTATATAATTATCTTAAAGCTGTTTTAGTTGAAGGCAGCTGATGCGAGGTTGGTTTGAAATACTCGGGTTAGCTTTTTGAAGTGTTTCAATATTGCTGTAAGTTGAAGGAAGTTGACACTTTGTTCGATAAATTTGCAAGAGTAAGTTTTATGAAATTTCTTAATATTGCTATATAGTTTTATATTAAGGAAGCTGAAAGTTAAAATTTGTTGACGGGTTTACATGAAGGCGGCTGAGACGGGGATTATAAAATGTGCTACAGGAATTTCTCGGAGAGGCCAGGGGTGATTTTTTCTCGTTTTTTTACATTCTTATCCTGATGAGAAGGTATGGGTTTTATGCAAAATTTCATTTTGTCGATTTTCATCAAATCTCTGCGTTTAAAGACATTCTGAGCATGAAAAAATTATTTTTTCAAAGGCGTCTGTCTGTCTGTAGTCTGTAGTTTGTATTCTGTATTCTGTAGGTACGATAACTTTCGAAAAATTGATCAGATTGGATTCTGCTTTAACACACGTTAGCAAGGCCTAAAAAGAAAGAACAAGTTCATAAACCAGCTATTTTGGATGAAAATTTAAAAAGTGAGCACGTTTTTAAAATATTTCAGACTTTTTTTTTCAAAATTTAAACATACTATGTACGGCTGTTTATAGTACTCGTGAACTTAAAGAATTTATGCTTATGACTTTTTTTCGATCAAATGAAAATTATTAGAGTTATGGCATTTTCAAAATAAAAAAAAAAAAACAAGATGAAAAATTTCAGCCAAACAACGAATGACATAAAAAAGTCAAGAAAAGCCAAATGTTTATTTTTCAAAGCTCGACCAGTTATACAGAGATTTAAACTAGACAAATAAACTGCTTCTGATTTAATAACAATTTATGTTATGCATCTTTGAAGCCAAAGGGGCTTTAACAAAAGAAAACTCACAATTAGCAAATTACTGCTGTCGATGGTTTGACATGTAGTTTTAAAAAGTCTGTCTACATATGTGGGGAATATACAATGATCGAGCGCATAGCGCAAGGTGAATACATTATCAGGCGCGAAGCGCGAGATAAATACACTATCCAGCGCAAAGCACGAGAACCAACATCCGCGCGGCTTAGGTGAGGGCAAACATGCTAGACGGGCTCGCAGCGCGCGATGAGAATTTTGCCGCGGTGCGGGCAAATTTTTTTAATGTGGGGTTGTGAGAATTGCTTAGACATTTGCGAAGGTGATTGTTCCAGATATTTTTTATCTCGAAATTTGTTGTCCTTGATTTGTGAAGCCCAGGAAAATCATTTAGTCATAGAGATATTTTTTCGTCATTGTTTGATATCTACACTGCTACTCAGGGGCATGTGTTAGTGTTATGGTTCGTTGTTAAGCAATTAATCTTATTACTTATAGTGGGCTAAAAACCAGCTCACGCTTATGATACCAAGGTTTTCTAATACTTATTACATAATTTTTTCCTTGCGGGTAATTTTGTAGAGTTAAGATTTACTTTGGAAATAATTTAATAACGGAAGTTCTGCGAAATATATGGGGTTCCTTCGGATAATGAAAGTCAAAACTAAAAAATATTTGAAGTCTTAGCAGAGATAACGTTGAATGAAAAAACTTTTATTGCAAATTATTTTTATCGTGACACAGGCTCACACTTTAAAGAAATATTTGAGCTAAAGCGATTTGTGTTGATTAACTGTTATATTGTCCAAAGCTTCAAATATAATAAACAGAAACTGTTTAAGAATATACAATTCTATACAGAAATAATTCCAATTTTGAAATGTATAAAATAATAAACAACAACATAACTTTTGTAACTTTTAGCAGAAAAAGTTTAAATTAGGAACTAAATGCTAAGCCCATAGAACTTTTGGCGAGGTAAAATCTAAGTCTCTTCAAAGTTTAAGTTTTTAAAACAAAATACCAAATTAACAGAATCTTTAGAAATAAAATTATATTATGCATCGAATATAATGCGAGCATGAAATTAAAAAAATAAACATTTTAAAGCTTAAAAAAGTAGAGAGTTAAAAATTTAGCGACTCGCTAATTTAAGCGTATTGGCGTGTAACATATATGTTAATTTATAGCATTTCACTGATGGTTTATTTTAGGACTTAGCTTCATAGTTTTAAATTTTGTATTCTGGCAATTTATCATACATTGTAATCCACAGAAGCGAGAAGTTGGATAAACATGACTCCAGAGACACAAGCGTGAATGGGACACTTGCACGAGCCTGACTCTCAAATAGGGTGATCGTGGAAGGAAAAAAAATCCCCCTCGCTGCACTGTAGTCGAAATGTTCATATCTATGGAGCATGCGTTTCTTCAGAGCTCGTATCTTTGGAGTCCGATTTTGTTTTCTATTTAGATTTGAAATTAATATTGTATTGAGTAAACTCACCACCGAAATGCAAAAAAACCTCGATGATCAGGAGCAGAGCGCTAATATTGATCTTCATTTTCGTAGGTAGATTGCGTAAGTGTTGCGTGAGAAAAATTAAAAATATTCACTTTTGTACACCCCGATCACTGTAGGCTATTCTTAGCCAGGAAACCTACAGAATTGTGAAAATTCGCAACGTATGAAGACTACGGGATCAAAGAAATACGAAATCTTTTGTTAGAACAAACTGATAAAATTCAAAACCATGTTTAATCTACGCTGTCCTTTTACTGATAAAATATATTGCTTCATATTGTAAATTAAAGCTAATTATAGTCAGTAAAATCAACTTGGCTTTCAATATAGGAATGTACGTAAGAAGCGCAAAAATTGTACATGATAAATAAAGATATCTAAATTTAAAAAGATTAGGACTTAGCCTAAAAATTAAGAAGTAAACAATTATAAATTGAAGGAAAGATAATAACACCAATTTTTTTGGAATTCTTTACGAGGCCACAAATTAGGACCCGTGTTGTTAAGAATTGCTCGTAGTAAGCTAAGCTTTTTTTAAAGAATCGAATAAAAGGAAACTGTTGATTAGAAAAATTAAACAATTTTAAAAAAAGGAATACGTAAATTTAAAAATAATTTCAAGTAGGAATTAAAATTCTGGACCACTTGAAACTGGATAATGAAATATAATTAAAAACGGAATAATTTTTTTAACTTGATCTCACTTTTCCTAAAAAAAAAATTTTTTTATTAATTTATTATTTTATTCATTATTTAATAAACAATATACTAAAAAATTTAAAAATTTTCGTAGTTTGCACAATTTAGAACCGCACATAAATTAATTTTTCAATAACTATGAGTTTACATACAGAAAGTTGTTAATTGCCAAGCAAAAAATGCTACAAATTTGGAAATTCTACAAATGTTTAAATTGGCTCAAGAGTAACAAATTCTAGATATCGATAAAAATCAAAGAAAAAGTTTTAGTGTATTTTTATAACTTAAAAAAATATATTTCCCGAATTTGTTTCCAAAATTGTTGTTCTTTTTGAATTTTTGTTGTATATGCAGTGATTACTGATGCACACAAATAACAAATGTAAAAAATATTTGTTTTTTTGGAAACCACTTTTTTGGCATGAATTAAAAGTGAAACAAACAAACGAAATTCCCAATTTTAAAACGCATGAAACAAATTGAAAATTTTGTTTTCCTTAAAGCAAAACTATTTAATTTTTCCTTCTTTAAGCTGAAAAAATTTCAGTTTTGATTAATTCATCTATTTATAGAAAACTGAGCACTTATCTTAGTTTATGGTTAGATAGATATAGAGGCATAAATATTTAAACTTTGATAAAACGAAATAAACAAAATAAGTGATTTCAAATTTAAAAATATCCAAAACATAATTAACAAAATTACAAAAAACGTATATATTGAAAGATAGTATCAAAAAACAAAAATAATAACAACAATAAAACTAATTAGCGGTCAAAAAAGGGGATTTTACAATCCAATCGTTAGTATTTTCAAAAAATCAACGCATTTAAAAAAAACAGTTTAATTTTTAATCAAATAATTTAATTTTTAACATACAAAGATTAATTTTCAAACAAATAATCCAATATGGAAATTTAAAAGATGAATATTTAACCAAAAACCATAGAATTTTCAACCAAATACTTCACTTTCTGAACTAAAAAAATTAAAAGGTAATTAAAAATTTGATTTTTAAACAAAATAATTTACGTTTAAAGAAACGTTAATTAAAAAAATTGTAATTGAATAAATGTTTTTTAACGGAATAGAAGAATTTTAAGTTAATATGGTGAATCTTCTACCTCAAAAAAATTAATTTTTTAAAAGGAAAGGGACGAATTTTAAAAAACTACTTGAATTTGTATCAAATTATTTCAGTTTCTCAGAAAAAGTTGAATTTTTAACGAAATTATTAATTAAAAATTAAAAATTATTTTTTACGCAAAATAACTAAGAATCAAGAAAAGATTATAACTTTCAAGAAAGAATGTCAAATTTTATTAATAAGACTAATTAAAATTTCAAACTGTTAAATTTTTCTTTTAAGATCCTTCTTTTTAGTTGAAAATTCAACGGCTTGATAGAATGCTGCATTACTTAAGAAGATGCGGGAGGGGGGGGGGGTATATTTATGACAAAATATGAGGAAAGTATTTAAACTGGCATGAAGTCGTTTTTAAAGATGCGCAAAAAAATACATTTCGAAAATTTTGTCATTTTAGTATTTTTGCATCTGCACCCTTCATTAAGTAAATTCTTTATTGGCATTTATATCCTGATCGTATTAGAATCTGAAATAAGAAAAATAAACTGTATAACATATAATATAGTTTCAGAAATAGTGCTTAAGCAATTGCGTTCCGGCAGACTGGGTCTTGCTGCAGTTAGGTTCCAATGATGTGTACTAGTTTTTATTTAAAAAATTATGTTAGTGCATTTTACAAACCTTTTTATATAAAATATTGAATAAGGGGATAGAAAGAGTTAACATATCAGTGAACATTTACTTCTATTATTCAACAACCCTAAAATTCCATGCATTGGTGCAATATTTACTTTTCTTTATTTTTATTTGAAATTAGTATATCACGGAAATATTATTCACTTGTCAAGAATTTTTTATTGATACGGTTTATTCATTATTCTTAATATTTTGATGAAAGTCTGGGTCTAGTTCAGCCCCAAAAGTTGTTCCAGAACGATTTTTAAATACCAGAAAATGTACCTCACCCGTATCAAACTTATCAATTACAAGACCATTTCGATTTTCTTCATTTAGATGCAAATTATGTGGTATAAGGCTTATTCCTTCCAAGCGTTTTGTAGCAGTATTTTCCTTTACTTTAAAGTATTTGCTCCAAAGTACGATATACCATGTTGATTCATTAGGTTCTAATGTGTGTTCTTTACCTTGAAAATAAAAGAAAAATTTTGAATTTGAATGGAATTAAAATGAATCCTAATTTAAACACTCAAAAATTATACATTTTAAAAACTACAGGAAAGGGGGGATTAAGAAAGTGGAACTCAGCAGAAGAAAAAACAGGCCCCAACAATGTGGATTCTGGTTCTTTTTACAAACGCAGTACCACACACTTTAATGACACACCTAACAATGATTACGTAAAATAATATACATGCGACCTCAACTTTTAATTTCTTTTCTCAATTCTCATTCACTTTCCTATGAAATTTTATTTTTACTTTTTTTCGGATTTCATCGTACAATTAGGAAGCATCAGTCGCTTCTAGAACTGCAGCACCACACACTTTACTAGCACTCCTGAAAATGATTTCCTAAAATAATATCCATGCGCCGTGAACTGTTAATTGCTTTTATAAGCACACAATCAGTTTATTATGAAATATTATTTACACTGTTTGCAAGTTTGCGAATGAAGTCATAATATTAGGCATCGCCAATAATTTTTGTCACAGCCTCAGTACCACGCATTTTGTTGGCACTCTTTAAAATAATTTCTTGTAAAAATACCCATGCGCCCTCAACTTTTCATTACATTTCTAAGTGCTAATTGATTTTACTATTAAATTCTATTTGCAATTTTTAGCGTATTGGCGGATTTCCTCATACGGTTCGGAAGCATCAATCGCCCTTGCAACCAATGTACCACACACTTCACTAGTACTCCTAATAATTATTTCCGAAATAATATCCATGCGCGCTTAGGTTTAAAATGTTTTCTTGAGTGCTCGCTCACTTTATGATGAAATTATAATTGCACATTCTTCTTACAACTGGAGTAACACAAGCTTCACTGGCACTCCTAAAAAGTATTTCTTGAAAAAATCTTCGTGCTCACTTAACTTTTAATAGATTTTCTAAGTGCTTGTCCACTTTATTATGAAATTATAGATGCGCTTTTCTACGGATTTGCGGATTCCATCGTACTATTGAGAATCGTCTATCGCCCTGCAACCGCTGTACTACACAATTCACTAGAACTTCAAATAATCATTTCCCGAAATAATATCTATGCGCGCTAAAGTTATAATTGTTTTCCTAAGTGCTCGTTTACTTTATTATGAAATTATGATTTCACTTTTCTGCGCATTTGTGGATTGTTTTATTCTATTAGGCGTCACCATCATTTGTTTTAGAACCCAAGTACCTCACTCTTCGGTGACACTACATATAATGATCTCCTGCAATAATATTCATGCGCGCTCATGTTTCAGTTGTCTTTCTTAATGCTTGTGATGAAATTGAACTTGTACTTTTTTTCGAATTTTCGAATCGCGTCATGATATTAGGAATCACCAATAATTCTCCTTGCAACCGGCGTAACACACAATTCACTATCACTTCTAAAAATAATTTTTAAAAAATCTCTGCGTTCCCTCAACTTTTAATATATTTTCTAAGTGTTTGTGCACTTTATTAGGAAATTCTATATGCACTTTTTAACGGATTTGCGGATTTCATTATACTATTAGGCATTATCAATACCTTCTACAACCGCATTACCAAACATTTCTCCAGCACTTATAACAATTATTTCCTGAAATTTCATGTGGTGAGTTCGGGTTAAGTTAGATAAAAATTTCGAAATAATTCGAACCGGTTCTAAATAAACTATTATCTGAGAGTTTTACCACATCTACTCCTAAAATTCTTTAATTAGGTTATTCGTCTACAAAAATAACATCCCATATTCATTTACCTTTTGGGTTCGGTGCTCGGACTCCCAAAAGAGTGAGATCCCTGTTTACATATTGCACTAATTTTAAGCCTTCTAGATGAAGAAGTCTGATCATAAAATTGTTATTTCGATAATATCGGCCACGAGGGATATAAGAGCCCTGAAAGTCAGCTTTCAGAACTTTTGTTTTTGTGGAATCTAGCCACACGGAAATATTGTACTGTCCATAAGAGATATATCTCGTTGGTGGACCTGTAATACCTGGAAGAGGAGGAGGAGATCGCAATCGAAATTCTCCGATCCGGCATCGTACGCCTGGTGAACGAGTTTTGGCACCATCTGATTCTATAAGAAGAAAAGAAATATTCATTTCAGTGCGCTCTAAATTAAGCAACTTAAAGTATTAACTTTTTAAAATTAAATGTTTAAGTAAAAAAAAGCTTTAGAATAACATAATGACATGTCTGAAGTATTTCCAGAAAGTATCCGAACTTGTGATGAACTAGGAGAATGTTTAAATATTTTTCAATAGTGATCGCCAAATCAGGGCAGCTTAAACGCTAACGTTTTACAAACCAGTTTTAAACTTTCCGAAACAGCTAGCGCTTATTTCTCACATTAAAGTGTTTCCACCCATGTAGAACGACTTTTTAATTGCCCAAACTGCTTATTTATTTGGTTATTACTCATAGACTCATCACGATACACTTTCAGAATTATAGCAATATTTGCCGAACATAATTGACGAATTTAATGGCAAAATTACAGGCATAATCTTGTTTCGGTGCATTCCGTTATCCTTTAAACACGATGCGTACGTCGTCAGACGTTCCAGCAGCTGTGTAAAATATTCAACAGAAGATCCGAAGTTGCGTTTCACTTATAACAATATTATCATAAAATTAAAATAACACACGATAAATCTCTGTTTTTGACAGTAACAAAACTAACTACCAAGATAGAGAACAGTGACAGATACTTTTTGGACAGACCCAAATGAAAATAAAAAACGTTTTAGGAGTAAGCACTTAAAAACTTTTTATTTTAGAACATAAAAAAAAATTAGGTACAATTTGGCAAATCAAAGAATTTGAGTCAAACAAACATTAATGTTCGAGAACTGCGTATTTTCAGTATTTGCTTAATATTTCAAAGGGCATATGTTTGGGATTATGTGAATTTATATTTACATTAGGATTTATATTATATTAAGTACACTTACCAACAAAATGCACAAAAAAAACGATTGCAAGGAGCAGCCTGCTGATAAGGATCTTCATTCTTTAAAATAGCTTTCGTAAATGGGGACTGAGAATTGAATGAAATATTCAGAGCTGTATATATTAATAAGTGTCAGGTTATTTATCGTCTAGATTGCTCAATAAACCTTCAGAATTATGCTAATTTTAAATTTTTAAAGACTTCATTGTAGAAGCATTATGACATCTTATAAGCCAGATCAAACTTTCGAAATTAAGAACACAATTTAATATGAATTCGACTCTTTTTTTCTACAAAAGAAATTGAGCTAGCTGCATATCTGACTTAACAATACATTGTTATCATTATCCAGCAATTCGGCTTGTACAATAAAAATTTTCGCATGTGTTACTAGGCTCTCATACATTCTTTTTTGTTTAGTACATTCTTAAAATTAGTAACATTTTTTTAATTAAATAAATTATAAAAAATGTTAAGCAACCAATTACTACTGTAATAATAAATCTTGCTTTATTACGTTTTTTTTGAGCTAAAAGGATCTAAAATATTAGAAAGTGTATAGTCCAGAGGTATGTTAAGCTGGCACAACACTATTGAGGTATCGAGATGAAACCTGTTTCATAATTTAGGGCTCATTTAGGGATAATTTGGGCCGACAGTCCGAGATTTAGGGCTCCATTCTTTTTTGTTAAAAATAGTGTTTGCGCTAGCTTAACGTTAAGCTAGCTGAACATTGCTGTAAAACATACTAAAAATGATTTTAGAGCAAACTCACCTTATAGAATAATTTAGGGCTCTGGGAATATGATAATTAAAAATTTTTTTAAAATTTTTAAACAGTTTTTGTTTAAACAATCGTACTAAAAATTAACTAAACAAATTTATTTTCTTACCCTACAATGAGACTCATTTAGGGC
>JAAAKG020155626.1:0-30406 GCA_010014905.2 Druon quercuslanigerum | reverse complement strand
CTTTACTATTGGTATCACTACTCCTTCTTTCCATAACTCTGGCCACCCCTCTCCTCTCCATACTCGATTACACATTACCCATGCCCATTCCTCTAGTTCTGTCCCTCCATATTTCCATACTTTATTTAAAATCTCATCTATACCAGGAGCCTTCCCATGCTTCATTATTCCTAACACCGTTACTATTTCTTTCCTTGTTATGTCCTCTTCCTCATCTCCTTCTCTACCATATTTTCCTGCCTTCCTAACTTTTCTCTCTACTCCTACTAGCATTCCAAAAAATATTTTTTCAATTCTACCATTTTAATATCCTGCTTTACTCTTTTTCTTCTTCTTTCTCTGTTTACTACCTTCCATACCTCTTCTTCCATCCTAGCCTTATCCGCCTCTTCCTTAAACTTTTATTCTCTTCCTCTTTCTTTTAATTACATAACTCAGAATACTCTTTCTTTTTTCTCGTATATTCTTCCCCATTACTTTTTTCTTTTTTCCACTTTCTTAATTTATTTCTGACCTTCGTTTTTGTTTACACTTCGCATCCCATCCACTTCTATTCCTCTCTTTACAAATCAATATACTCACCTACTTCTAATTTCTTGATCTTTTCTCTTACCTCATGATCCACTATCACATAATCAGTTACAGTTCCCCTTTCTCCTCCTGACCGTGTATATTCTCCTTCTTCATCTCCCTCTATATTTCCGACTGAGATAAACCATCCCAACTCCTCCAAGCTCTTGAACAACTTCTTTCCCTCCCCGTTCAGTACTTTATCTTTTGATTTTCTTCATCTCTCTTATCCCCATTCCCTTCCTCCTCTATCTTCTGTTCTCGCGTTGAAATTCCCACCTATTATAAGTCTAAATCTTCTTTATTTTCGTCTATCATTTCTTTTAACTCCTCTGCTTTCTCCTGCATATCTCCGTTCACATAAATCCTTACTATTTTCCACTTATCTCCTCCTATCTTTACCTCTTCTACTATTTATCCTTCTTTTTTCTCTTTCCTCTCTTTCTTATCTTTTCCTGTTATACATTAATTTCTCACTCCTATCACCATTCCTCTCATTACTCTCCACTTTTTATCCTTCCTCTTTGCATTTTAAACTTGCCATTTAAAATTATTTGGTAATATTCCCCTTACTCTTTCCCATCCCTTTTCATCTACCCACGTCTCCATCATTATTACAACATGCCATTGTGTCAAATTTGTCATAAATTCCCTATCCTTCCTCTTCAATCCTGCTATAATCCAGTAACATATCCTCCATTCTTCCCTTCATTCGTTTGTTGTCTCTTTTTGCCTCTTACTATTGCTTATTTTCCTACCTCCCGTTCCTTCCTCTCCTAGTTTCCCTGCCCCTCACTTCTTACTAACTCTTCCCTTTCTTTATCCCAATCCCACCATACTCCATCTATATGTATCCTCCCATATTTAACCCATGTTCTTCTTCCCTTTTTTATTTTCTCTTTCGCTATTTTCCTTAACTTATATTGCATCCTCCTTTGTACCCATGTCAAATCATGCTCTATTCTCTCCACGCTTCCAAATAACATCCGCTTCTTTGCTATTACTTCCCTCTTATGTCTCCATTTCTTTAGTTTCACCTGTACCATTCTCTGCCCTCTTCGATCTCCCTTCCTATACTTCGCACTTCCTCGCTCTAATCTTATACCTTTTATCACTACGTTTATTTTTCTTTCTTCCCTCTCTTTTTTTCTATGCCTTGTTCTATTTTTCTTAGCCTTTCCTTCTCCGTATTTTCACTCATACCCCCACCAAGATTCCGGTTCGAGCTTTCTATTTTTCTAATCCTACATTGCATCTCCTCTTCCTTTTTATTATTATCCTCCTGCTTCTCTACATTTTGCTCCAATGACTGCATCCTCTTTTCTAACTTTTCCCTAACTTCTTCCCATTTCTTCATTTCTTTCCCAAGTTCAGCCATTTCCCGCCTAATTTCTTTCCGTAGTTCCTCTCCCCTTTTTTCCTACCTTTCTTCATAAATACCTATTATTTCCATCATGACTTCGCGAATTTCTTTCAGTCTTTCCTCTTTTCTCTATTCTTCGGTTTCCTTACCGTTTCCTTTAGCCCCTTTACTATTCTCACCCTTCTCTACCAAACTCTGCTTTTCCGACGGCGATCTGAACATTTATGGATATTTAAAGTTTGTATCTAAATCGTCCTTCGCTTCACTGCTTCCCCTCTCCCCTCTCTTCCTTTTGATAAAAGCCTCAATCGATCCTACGCTTTTTGATCTTAATCTCTCCTTTTCTATTGTTTTCTTATATTTACCCCTTGCCTTCCTTTCTTTGATCTCCTCTTTCTGTGTACTAAAGACTTCCTGCTCTAATTCCGATTTGTCCTCGATGGTACACTTTTTGCTATCCATGATTCCAATTTAAATTTCAAACGTTTCCGCCTTCTTTCCTTTCCTGCCTCTATCTATCGTCGCTTTCTGGTACCTGTCACAAATCTCAAACCAACCTAACCTCAACTGTCACACAAATCTGTCTCAATCCTCAAAAATATCATTAATCCCTTTCCAATTTCACAATCCCTCAAACAATCTCTTTCATCGAAACCCTTCTATACACTTCCACAATTCACTCACCTCAAATTTCACCACAATTATCGAAAAAACTCAGCATCCACAATTCCCGCTACCTTACACGTCTGGCCCTGATCTGGGATTGGTCCGCTATCCATACTATAACAGTTTCTAAGTATCAAATGGCCAAATTTTTTTCATACTTTTGGAAAAACTGCCAAGATGTCTAAAATTATACGAAATAAGAAATTAGCACTATTACAAAATTTTTTCATCTTATTGTCTTGACAGTCGAGACTGGCCCAGACCTGTGACTGGTCCGCAATCCATATCATACAAGTTTGTAAATGTAAATCTGCAACATTTTTTTAACACTTTTCAAAAAGCTGCCAGAATATATAAAATTATAAACAAAAACATTAAAACTTTTAAGAATAAATTATTTTTTCTTTATTTATTGGCGTTCTTGTCTGGCACAGATCTGGACTGGTCCGATATTCGTGCCATTCAAATTTGTAAGTGTCAATCTGCCAAATTTCTTTAAACCCTCTTCAAAATAATGCATATAAAAGAGATAAAATATTCCATATTTTCACTTGCGTGGTTCAGCGGATGTGTAACGGGTGTAAAGTTTTAAGGATCGGGCGTAAAGTATTACGTAGTAGAAGGTGTACAGTTTGATGTGGCGGGCGTATAGCTTAATGTCGGCACAGCGGCGGAGCGCGCACGTGCGAATGTCGCAGACCAGGAGGCGACCACATTACACCTGCTTCATGCGCATGCAATGGCCCGGTCAGGGGAGAGGGGTGCAAAATGATATTGGTTATTTTTCATTATTGTTCGTGCAAATAAAATTTGCATTTTCCATTTTCCAGAAAATTCATAAAGCTGTTATGTTAACCTTGTAGAGTTTTCCAAATTTAACGTTTTTTTTTATTCCTGACTTTCTTCCATATCGCGAGTTGTGTTGCTTAACAAGCTCATTTTTTTTTACTATAACACTGGTATTTTTTTTAATTAAAAAAAGGTCATTGGGATAAATTGCTTGTCCTAGCGAGTGCTACTAATAACCTTGCATAGAATTTTTGAGTCTGAAAAAGGTGGTCGTAAAATTTTTAGAAATGCTCTTACTTTTTGAATTTATGTCCAAAATTGCTGGCTGAAGAACTTGACCTTTAGTAGAAGATACCAAAAAAGTATACCAAGGACAAATCGAATCTGTGAATTCTTTAGAAACCTATAGTGCTGACGAACTAAAAATCTACAGACATACAGACATACAGGACATAAACAGTCGTAAAAACCCATTTTTAGGATTCAGGGTGTCTCGAAACGTGGCCGTCTGTCAAAATAGGGGGGAGGCAAATTTTACACTAATGTAAAACCTTCTTTGATGAGAATGTAAAAAAGGAGAAATTTAAAAAAAGAAGAATATTTATTCCAAAATTATGTCTTAAACGTAATTAATGATGCCTTGTAGATAACAGGCGATCGATGTGTGATCGTGGTTGCTGCATACCTGGACGGAAAAGGGGATGAAAGACCGCATTGATAGGAAAATACCGGTCGTAATTAGGTGGCCACAAAACCTATCAAATTGTCCGCCAAAAGCAATGCGGAAAAAAATCTCCCAAAACCAGGAGGACCTGAGATGCCGCTTCGTAAGCGTTTTAAACGTCGGAGGTAAGTACGTATTAATTATATATTTCATTTTTGTCCACAATAAAATTTAGAAAAAAAATTGTATAAAGCGCTAAATAGAAGTTTTTTAAAAATTATAAGAAGCCACATTAGGCATTACATGAAATTGCGGGAAAAATTATAAAGTTAAAATTTACAGAGAGGACACAAATGGCAGATAAATGCAAGCAGTACCACAAGCGTGGAGTTTCCGAGAGTACTGAAGAGACCCTAAAGGTGATGACCGAAAAGGTATTTGATGATGACTTCGTGACCAATTTCAAGAGGGGTAAAAAGAAACCGGCAACTCACGGCAGCAATGTGCCAACCAATAAAATTAGAATAATTTAGTAGACATTAGTAGACTTTAGTAGACAAATCCTTACCATGAAAGCAGCGCAAATGGAAAATGTAGTAAGTGCTAATAATAAACGAAAGAAATTGAAATGGCCTATGATTTGATTTAAAGCATGCGTGTTTTCTAATGTACTATATCATTGTAGAAAGTGCCGCAGACAAACTCTGGAGACATTTACCAGAAGCGTGGAAGGCCGTATTAATCAAGGGTGAATTAAATCATTCGTGATATTATATTATTCTAACTTATTATTATATGTTTTTAGTATATACTTCGCTGTGACAAAATATTAAGAGGATGTCTTTCACTTGAAAATTATTCGGAGATGCAAAACAATATTTCTTTGACTGTGCTTACTTGCTTTGTGGAAATTAAGCAAGTGAAAGAACAGAACCGGCTGCAAGTAATTCACTTTTTCCCATTTATACAATTTTTAATTCCTGATGAGAACCTTAAATATACATAAAGATAAGTGTCTCACTTTTCAGTTCAAAAAGAAGATAAAGCCGATAGGTCCTCCGAAGAAGAATATTAATACACTTCCGAAGCAGACAACATTAGCTAAATTTTCAATTTTTGGAACCACAGCGGAAGCTCCGAAGTAGAGGTAATAAAATTGACGGAGAAAATTACAATTCCAACGAAGGCTGTTCAAATGTGGAATGACAGAATCATCAGATCATTGGTCAATGATATGGCCATGTATTTTTTGAGCGCGAGACACTAAAAAACTTATCCTTGACGGGGAAAGGATGCAATCCGCACAAGGAAAAAGTGCCGAAAAAAAACCGAGGAGAAATTAGATGTGATAAAAAAGGAGTATGAGACACAGATGTACACTGCTAAACATATCAGCAACTTTAATATACATTTGATATACATTTGTATATGAAATCTAAAACTTTGGTGTACGAAATCGCCATTAAGAGACTACGAATAAACTTCCGAAAAGGTGGTATGCCCGATTTCCGTCAAACTGCATATACCTATGTATTTTGACGCGCTGATTTCGAATTTGATAGTAAAAATTGGCGCAAATTTGATTTTTATGGTAAAGTCATGAATATAGTTTCCGAGAAAATTAGTATTAATCTATTTTCGTCAAAAAGCCCATAAAATCATGGCTTTTTGCGTTCATCTAAGTCAATACTAGCAATATTCTGCAGTTAGTCACAGGGGTTATTTCTCGCCCCTCACGGGACCTGAAAAAGGGGTAGGCAGAATAAGGAAAGCACATTACTCTCAGTGAGTTATTTATTTATTACATTACTCTTTCTTGTCTCAACCTGTTTAAAGTCCACTCTGCCTGTAGCAATTTTCATTCTCGATATATCACTTACAAGCGTTCTTTTCTCGTCGCTGATTTCTTAACCAAAAAAAATTATGGACAAAAAATATAATGTTTTTAAATTGAGCATAATTTTTCAAAGTCGAGAAAAAACCCTCGAATGGTTACGCGAAATGGAACTTATTCCATGCGAAAGATACTGTTCTAAACACAAAACCCAACTGCGACCCATAGAAAACTACCTAATATGTGGTGAATATATTTGCGAAAAATTCGCTAAATACAAACACGTTTTCACGGTCGCAGAAAATACATGGTTCAAAAGGTGCCACATTTCTGCAGCAGCTTGTATGCTAATAAAATACTGCTTTGCTATGAACTTTCATTTCGCTCAGACTATTCGAGAGAGCAGTATTATTGAGGATTAAGGAGTATCTACGGAAACTGTCTCAGATCGTTTTTCTTATTATAGAGAAGTATGTATGATTGCTCTTGATCAAGCATTTGAAGAGGAAGGTCAAATTGGGAGTACTGATGAAATTGTTGAAATCGACGAATGTAAGGTTGGTCGTCGAAAATACGAAAGAGGGCGTGTTGTAGAAGGTTCGTGGATCTTAGGAATGATATACCGGGGACATGCACATAACTGTTGCCTAGAAATTTGCCCAGGCAACAAAAGGGATAAAGATACTTTAATGGCTTTAATACAAAAGCATGTGGCTGCCGGAACTGAAATCCACACTGATTGTTGAAAGGGCTATCTACATCTAGAAAAATTGGGTTATGTGCATAAAACCGTGAATTATTCCGAAGAATTTGTAAATAACAATACCAGAGTACACACGCAAAACGTTGAATTCTCCTGGCGTTGGATGCGTCGATTTTTATGGGGAGGTGAGATTATTATTTAATAATTATTATTCCTTTATAAGAAAGAAAAAACTCAAAAAATACAAAATTTTAAAAAACGTACAAAATAATAAAATATAAAAAAAACATGCTCTTTAAAATAATCCAACCTTCTTGCGGTAAAAAGCGTGAGTATGCAATAAGACGAAACTAATGGATTTACTAGGAAAGGGATAAGGGGTTGGACCAATATTATTTCTGTAAGCATTCACAGGGGTGCCTTCCCGCCTCCCACAGGAACTGGAAAAGGGGTAGGTGTTTGACCAACATTATTTCTGTGACCAGTAAGAGGGTTGCCTTCTCGCCCCCATGGAACTTGGGAAAGGGGTAGGGGTTTGACCAACATTATTTCCCATGGGGGTAGAAAGGCACCACTCTAACTGGTCACAGAAGTAATGTTGGTCAAACGCTCGCCCCTTTTCCAGGTCCCGCAGGGGGCGGGAAGGCACCCCTGTGACTGGCTACAGAAATAACGCTGGTCAAACCCCTACCTCTTTCCCAGGTCCTGTGTGTGGCGGGAAGGCAACCCTCTGACTGTTCACAGAAATAATGTTGGTCAAACGCCAACCCTTTATTCAGGTCTTGTGAGGGACGCGAAGACACCTCTATGACTGGCTACGGAATATTGCCAGTATTGACTTAGAGTACGCAAAAAGCCATGATTTTATGGGTTTTTCTTACGAAAATAGATTATCACTATATTTCTCGGAAACTATCACCCTTCGAAGAAAAATGTATTTCAAAATGTATAAATATGTATTTCGACGAGATCTACAACTTTTATTTGAAACATTTTTTTCAATTTTGCATATTAGCTGAGATAAAATCAAAAAACCGTAATTTTTATGGTTTTTTCATGATTTCACCATGAAAATCAAATTTGCGCTAATTTGTACTATCATATTCGTAATCAGCGCGACAAAATACATAGTATACGTAGTGCTAAGGAAATCGGGCATATCACTTTTTGGGAAGTACACCTCAAATTAAAAATAATATTGGTAGTCATTTTCAATTTAAAAAGTAAAACATAATATTTTCTTCCAGGCTAGTGTAAATGACCTATTTTTTGAGTGTAAAAGTTCAATTAAGCAAATTATTAAGAAAACTAAAACCCAAGCCCCTTTACTCACGTTAGAATTCTAACAAGCACAACGAATTTGATACAAAATTCCATCCCTACGTTGCACTTTGATTGTGAATAAGAATTTAAGGATGGTATCTTAAAATTAATTTTCGGTATATGCAAATGACCTAATTCACATGTATTTAAAACGTATTGCAGCTAACGCAAGACGCCGGTTTCCCGAAATTAGAGACGCAAATCGCATAATAGACGCTCAGTATGCAACAAATTGAAGAATGACAACAAATCCAAGACCAATGGGAAGGAAACCCAGGAAACGTACGTTGGAATCAACTTAGAATACCTCTTTTTACATAACGAGAAATGAATGCAAATTTTTTTTCTCTTTTTTTCTCTTTTTTTTTATTTCATTTATTTTTTTATATAAAGCTGGGAGGATGTCTTTCTTCTATTAGCAAGAATTATTCAAAAATATTGCGAAGAGTAAAGAAGGTGGGGGGTTTCAGAAATTATTTTTATCTTGTTTTCAAAATTTGCAGACAACAAGAAACATTTTTTAGACAATCAAACCTTCTTTATTTTTACACATATTCTTTTTTTAAGTTTCTGCTTATATGGGTAATTCTCCACAGACAGGGGACTTAGGTGTCCATGGATTATATTAATAAAACTACTGGTTGTATTATTGTAAAACTTTTTGAAGATCTTTATTTTAGTACGTAATAAAAAGTTCCATTGTAAAAATTATGTTATATTATTGTAAGCTACTGTAAGAAAATATTATGTGACCGAAAAATCGCTTTGACTGATATCCACTAGGGTTGTCCAAAAAACGCTTATCGAGCTACAGGGCAAGACACCTCCCCAAAAGTTTCCATTTCCGGAGAACGAAAATCCGTATTTTTGTTTCTCGGAATTCGAATATTAACACATGCCACCGGGCACTTCATAATCCCATTTAATTAACATGGGGAAATGTTGCATTTTCGAAAAACTTAACTCATGTTCCATGGTTTCATCGAAATGTTCCAAGTTTTTTAGGGATTTCAACAGAGTTTCTCCGAAAGAAAAGCACACTAATAACTTTCATTTTCAGCCCATCCCCAGCCCTCCCGGCAACACCCCAAATATGACCCAAAAATAAAAAACTACATTTTTACGTATTATTGTCACTTTTTAGCAATTTCCGTCAAAATTTCTAAAAATGGATCCAGAGATACTAAAATTCTTTTTAAATTAGCATCCTTTGCTACGTTTTGTTGAATAATTACAATTGTTTGTTCAAGTAACTTTTCTTTAAACACTAAAAAAATGAAATACAGTAGAAGACATACAATTAATTACGATTTTAAAAGTATTTTTTGAAAAGTAATTATTTAAACAAATTATTTTTGATTAAACAATTAAAAAGTGGTAAATGTATTATTTCTGTACACTATACAGTCAGAAACATAATTTTTTGCATTCTATTTTATTTCATTTTTTTTACTCATCGGAACACTTTTGTGTTGTTTTCCATCAATGTATCATCCATCGACGTAACCCATCGACGTGAACATAATTTCATGTTGTGATGTCAGCTGACAATATGTCTGTATGTCAAGGGGAAAACAATAATACCAATTGCATGTGATGAAACATAATATTTTTTTATAACGTGGACACAAGTTATTTTTCTTTAAAAATGTATTTATATATAATTTTATTATAAATTTATTTAATTCAATCATGAAAACTTACGGTGAAAAATAATTTTTGTAAAAAACTTTTTAATCAATAAATAAAAAATAAAAATTTTCATTTTATATCAAGTGCATATTTTTTATGATACTAATGAAAATTTGTAAAAATTTAGTAAATTCTTTCGCTTTATTTAGAAATAGTTCTATTTACAGCAAATATGGAAAATGGATGCGACGTCACAAGGCTCCACAAGCCTATCAAATAAATTTGTAGCGTAAATACTTTTATAAGTTCTTCTTTTTATGGCAATTAATCTAATTTCACAAAATAAAAGTGCCCTCTTTGTGGAGAATTAGCCATAATATAATGAATAAATCGTATCTACTTTATACTGGGTAAACCGTTATTGAGGCGGAAGTATATTTTCTCTGAAAGTATAAATTTCGAATTTTTCTTGTAAAAAATGGAAGATATCGCGAAGAGGAAGAGGCATTCTTCATAGAACTGTGTTACGCGTGCAAAATTTAATCTTACAACTGTTTCGTATCTGCGAAAAGCTATGCAAGTGTAATGAACGAAATAGGTTCTTTTAAGAAAGAAAGCACACAATGAAGTGCTCATAAGTCTATACAAATTTTTTTGTTACTAATCGGGAAAGTACGTTCAATAATTCTTAGAGCTGAAGAGAATGTTACTTATTTTCAGAGTTATTCTAATACTTTGAAAACATATTTTATAGTTTTGCAACATGCTTTTAGACAGTATTTTAATACCTTTCGCGATATGACAAGGGAAGAAGTAGTATTTTCATGAAGGCGTATCGAGAAAAAAGTTTTATGCGCGAAGTTTTAATAGCAATGAAAACTTTATTTTGGGAGTGAAAAACACTCTCACCTTTCACACAAGTATCGAACAGTATTTTATACCACGAAAGCCGAAAAATCATGTCAAAGTTGAGATTTTGAGGTTAGAGTGGTATAAAATATTTTTTACTCTCTTTAATTGACTTTCAAGTTTCAAGAAATCGAAAAAAAAACAGAATTTTTCACTATTTTCTTAGAGTCACGGTAGATTTATCGACTATTTCTCTAAATTAATTTTCTTTACATAAATTGTCAGAAAATATAGTTCGACGCAAGTGGATTTGTACCTACATAGAAACCAATCATTTAATTAATTATAACAAAATAATTATTATTTGTGATTTATTAATTATTTAATTAAGTACTAATTAGTTAGTTATTTTAAGTATTTAATGTTTTGCCATCCCGTGCATAAATTTCCCCATCTTTCCCTATTTAAAGTTAAGTTTTGATGGGGTCCCTATCAGAATAGCCAGTCTAGAAAAAACTAGATGTGGCCCCTATGAGAATATCTAGTCTAGAAAAAAGTGATTGGAGCCGCTATCTGAATATCTAATCCACACAAAACTAGATGGGGCCCCTATTAGAATATCAAGTCTAGAAAAAACTGATGGGTGCCCTGTCAGCTTCTAGTGAAGAATTTCATGCTACGTATAGTATAACAAATCTATCCGTATGTAATGGGATCCCGACCAGAGAACTCATAAAATCTTATATTGCCGAAAATTTAATTTTGAGGTTTTTGAAAGTTTCAGTATGCAGAAATAATGAATATTTTCTTCGGAGGCAGAAAGATATTTTTCAGTTAAAGATAAAGAAGTTATATCAAGTACAGCTGGCCAGTGCTTTACCGGAGCAGCGCTGGCCTAGTACTGATCACTAGTAAAGACAATCATCAGTTCGCGCAGTACTGGCTAACGGCTGGCTCCATGATAGGCGCAATTGTATGATGACAGTATGAAGATTTAAAAAAATTTTAAATGACATTTGAAAAGATGGTTTGTGTGTTCTAAAATATCTAAAAACTAAAATGCAACTTAATAAAAATTGGTTTATAACGTTCTGTGAAAATTGTATACTTGGATTTTATACGTATAAAATACGGTCAAGCTACACGTCGAGTCATCGGAGATTGTATCAACACTCAACGGAGGTTAGTCTACCTAAAAGAACAACGTACCTTTCTCATTAGATGTAGAAAAGAATCCCTGATTCCAGCTCATATATAGAATAGTACTAAGAAATTTAATTTACCTAATGTTCATTGTAAAATTTACGCAAAACTCCAAAAAGCAAAATTAACCTACCAGAAAAAACTTTTTAATTGTGAAATCAGCAATGTAGTTGACAGGATTCATAAACTAGGTCATTATTCTAATTATTTAAAATACAAATTGGAAAATAATCATAGATAATTCTATCACTAACTTCTTTGAATAACAAGAATCAAGTGTACATAGATTAAAGTACCAACAGAGATATGTTCACATCAATAAATTTAATTTAATTAAAAACACATTTTTGAAAAACGAAAATAATTATAGAGAATTAAGAATAAATAAATGGTTTAAAAATGTATCCAATGTAACAATCCCAGACGATATAGCGGAGAACTTGGTTTTAAGAAGTAAATTTGACATTCCTTACAATTCAGATAAAATTCCATCTAATAATATCATGGCAAATATCGAAGACTGTATAAGAAATGTTGACGAAGATATTGAAAAGACTAATGTTAGAAAAGTAGTTACAGATTTAATTTTAAATCACAAAAAAAATAAATAAATTTAATATTTGTAATAAAATCTCTGAAACAGTAAAAAAATTTCAAAATGTCCAAAAGAGATAATATTTGTTAAAGCAAACAAGGGTAATATTTCAGTTGCAGCTAATAGAAATGATTGTAGCAAAACAGTTGAAAATCTATTGCAAAATAACATATTATACAGAAAAGTTAACACCTGCTTAGTTCCAACCATCGAAAACGGCTGGGTATCGATACTACACATATCGAATCTACACATTGTGCAACTCTACATATTGCGTGTAGACATGAAATGAAGGTGGTCAACTCTCCACATTTAATTCACCACATGAGAGTCTACACATCAAATCAACACATTAAAGTCTACATATTAAAATCTACACATTAGAGTCTACACATTTAATTCACCGCGTGAAAAGGCTACACTTTAAAAAGTAAGTCAACAAAGTCTACACATTAAAGTCTACACATAAAATACTACACAGAATAACTTTGCACATTAATTCTTTTGAGTTGTAACTTACGTTACCTGATCAGTCTACACATTGAAACTATGCCCATTACATTGTACACGTTCAACAATTGAAGTATACACGCTAAGCTTATAGAAAATATTATTTTTATCAGTTTATTATAAATGATAATTTATAAATAATAATAAGTTTATTTATGATTTATAAGTTTACAAGCAAATTGTCTGCAAAAAATCACCTATTTATTTTCCTGTGAATGCACCACGTTGATATTGTTTTATGTAGCTATAGAATAATTAGGAATGGCGTCTATAAATGATACTTATATAATAATAGATGGTACCCTCAGAGGCGCTCGGTTTTCATGTTAGAATTCCGCGGTTCGATCGCTAACCTTTGAAATTTTTCTATAGACTTTTAACGTATTTTTAGTAGTTCGAATCCCAAATAAAGCTGTAGGTCCCCCTTCATGCACTTGATTGCAAACTAGTTTGTGCATAATGAAGTAAAAGAGAAACCAGGTTTGCATATTTGATATTTCATATATCAAGAGAAGAAAGACGTTAATATTTGAAAGCCTGATAAGATTATCATGATAACTTTTTGAATTATGTAGAATAGGTGAAATTTCAAATCGTTTTTTTAATCGTGAAAACAACGTTAAAAATAAAAGATTTAATTTTTGAAAAAACGACACGAGTAATTTAACAAATAAATAGATAAACCTTTCTCTTCCAAAAAATATCGAAAACTCATTCAAATTTGGCATGGATAATTGTTGATAGGACCCGTAGATGTTGTTTCAATCGTAAAAAATAACATTCAAGATTAAAAAATTACATTTTTCGGAAAGCGTCACAAAGTACCAACTAAAATTAACAGACTTAAGTTCTTCACCCCAAAAAGATCTATACATTTGTTATTAATAATTTTTAGATAGGAGAGTAGATTTTCTTTCAAGCGTAAAAAATAAGATTAAAAATTTAAGCAGTAATTTCTTGGAAAAGCGACACAAGAGATGAGAAGAATTAAAAGACAAAAGTAGCTTAAGCAAAAAGTTTTTACAAGTTTGTTATAAACTCTGATTATAAAAATATATTAAAAGTACAAAAAGAAACTTTTTGGAAGTAGGAAACAAGAGACAATAATATTTTATTTAACAACACTTTTTGCCTAACTTACATCTACATTGAATAAAAACAAACTAAATTTATGGAAAAACGACACAAGTGACAGTAAAATTTTTAATAATAATTTTTATTGTGATAGAATGTACATTTTTTAATGATAAAAATAATACAGTAAAATACTTTTGTTCCAATACTAATACATATTATAAATGGTAATAATATAAATTTATTGAAATGATATACATTTTTCAGAATGGCCAAGAATAAAATTTAATGCAAAATAAGAAACAAATATTCAAATAATCATAAAAAATAAAATTTGTAGATTATTTTGCAATATCTGAATAAGCGCAGTACCAACCCGAGGGGCAGAAATAAATATAATATACATTTGATATATTAAAGTTGAACATAATGTAGAAAATTTTGCAGTTTCGTCCAAATAAAGTACAAAGCATGATATACATTATGAGAATGTGTTCGTTAAAGCCGAAGGAGCTTTATAAATTATGACATTTTTCTATGCTTTGAACTTTCATTTTAAAAGGCTTGCGCACAAATATGGGATAAATAAAAAGATCGAGCGCGTAGCGCGAGGTGCATGCATTCTCGAGCGCAAAGCGCGAGAAAAATATACCATCGAGCGCGTGACGCGAGAACCATCAGTCGCGCGCTCTGGGCTCTAATTAAATAAGTCTTTTGCGGGGCCAGTTGAAGTAGATTGGTTTCAGGACTTAAATATTCTCGAGCATGTCCGCTTCAATCTCCGAAAATGAAATTTTAGGAGAACTATTGAAATCGATTAATGTTTCCAAAAATATCGAGCGCAACAATAAAATATGAACCTGTTTGTCAACGGTTGCCGCTGCGGGCACCAATGACCAGTGCGGTGGGTAGAGTTTTGTAACCTCGCGTGCGAGAGATGATTTAAATATTCTTGTCACACTCAAAATTTTTCAAAATATCAATCGGCTTCATGCCTGAAATTTTATTTTTGAATTGGAAATCGGTCTCGCTGTGCATTATTTGAGTATTTAAATTGATTGAATCCGATTGGCAACTGCAAATTTGACTGATAGCATGGAGCGTTGCGGGAACGCCCCTGGAACGTCACAAAGAGGACTAACCATTATTGTTTTTTTTAAGAACAAGTATATCCTAAGCAAGACAAGAAGTTAAATTGTTTTAAAAAATAGAGCTAACACAGCGTTGCCTGAGCATTGCGTTCCCCAAGTTAATTGATCTATGTCACGCTGCATGAGGACTGTCCATAAATTACGTAACGCGTTTTTCTTTTGTTTATATCGTTGTACCCCTCTTGGCTGCGAGGCAATTTCATTCTTGTCTTTATTTAAACAAAAGAAAAGCGCGTTACGAAATTTACGGACAGCCCCTTACCAATAAATGAAATGAACTTTATTGGTTTAAACATTCAGTAAAACAAATGCATGCAAGACGTTTTACTTTCAATATAGCACAACGCAAAGGGTTATCTGTCAACCCAAAAATACCGACAATCACTCATCATTCGGCAGATTTTGCTTTTCACCGTAGGTCGCATGCTGTATTTTGACGAGTTGGGGAGCGTACACGGACGAGTGAATCAGCCAATACTGGGCAGGTGACTGTTTCGTCATTATTTCTTAGCCTCAGGATACCCCACGGCGGAATCCGCCACAGGCAAATTAGTCTTTGAGTTGTACATTATTGAAAAAAACGGATTCTGGTGAGTTTTTTTGCTGCTTTACAAGTAACGCACAGGAAACTGATCAGAACGTTACGTTTCTCCCTGTAAATAATTTCGATATGCTTGCGATATATTGACAACGAAATTGATAAATTTGAATTTGTTTTGACTTGAAGATTCCGATAATGCATGGGTAAAATCACTTTCTTTTTAGTTCTTGGAATAATTTTTAAGGGTTTCAAAAACTGTGATGAGAAAGTATGGGGGCCTGTATAGAATTATACAACGAAAAATTTAATGTATCGGACATATGGATTTGACATCCCTAACATACCCTCACGAGTACCTGAAAACTACCCTTCAAACCAAAAACGTAAATTCTTCATGAAATCGTCCTTTTGAACACTGTATTCTCGTCTTTTTTTTAATTAAAATGATTAATGTAGATCTAGTGGAATATCTTTTATCATTGGTTTATTAATTTATCATTATTTAAACAAATTAACGATTATTCACAATTCGTATTGTTGTCCATCTAATTCTTTTTCAATGACTCATAATTTTTAGTAAAAACTTTAGCAAATTTCAGAATCCTCTCTTTCAAAATATAAAAGAATTATTCCAATTTTAATATACATACCCGATTTCCCTAAATCGTAAAAGATTATACTAAACTGTAATATCGGTTTCAACGTATTTTCGATCTAAATTTCTACTAGTTTAACAAAGAAGAATCCAGGCTATTTCTGGGTTTAGGTGGTCCAAAATTACATTTTTCTTAAATTTTTAACAAAATAATAAAACTTTCCAACAAATAGTATAATTTTTAACCAAAGGAGATGAATTCTAAACCCAAGATATAACTGTAGACTTTTTAAGCAAACAAATAATTAAATTTCATCCGACGATGACTTTTTAATAAAATAGTCAAATTGTCAGCAAAATAAATACATTTCAACCAAGCACTACAAAGAGTTGGATAAAGTCCTAATCTAAACACTCAAGAAGAAATTTAATCTAATCCAATTACTTTGAATCCAATTCAATCCCATCTAATTCATTCATTCCATACCAATCAATTAATTCCAATCCATTCGAATCCAATCCAATTCATTCTAAAGTAAACTCAACCATTCCAATCCAAATATTTCCAATCCAATCAACTCTACTTTAATTTAAGTTAACTTATTCCAATACAATTCAATCAAATTCATTTCAATTTAATTCAATTCTCGAGATGAAGTAAGAGTCACAAATTATTTTTTATCACGCCAGTTGGCGTAAGTTTAGTACGTCTAAATGCGTTAAAAATGCTTTAAAAAATACGTTTCTTTAATTTTATAATAATTAGACAAATGCAATGTAAAACTCAGAAAAGTAACACATGTCCACAAAATAAAAAAAGTGTTCTGCACGAGACAAGTAACTCGGCTACCCTTATGGATTTCAAACCGCTCAATCCGAATCTGGCCTCAGAATTTCTCCTACACGCCCCAGTTTTCCCCTAGATGCAGAAAATAGGGGAAAACCTAGGGATATTCTGAATATTTATTTAATAATACCAGTATACGGAAGAATAAACGAAAAGATAGACAATTGTGAGTGTAAGGGATAGAGTCAGGGATACAAAGAGATCTCAGTAGACGCGACGGATAGGGTGTGGAAAGAGAAAGATAGAGTTTGTAGGATGCAAGTGTGCATTCGGGAAGAATTGAATATTTCTGTCTTTTTCTATCCATATGTTTCTATCTTTTTAAATCTTTTTACTTCGAGCAGGAATGTACGAGAAATTCTGAGGCCATATTCGAATTCAGTAGCGTAAAATACATGAAGATAGCCCATGGTCACTTATCTCGTGCAAACTTTTTGTTTTGTATATAGTGGTCAAATTTAGATTAAAATCGAAAAATTACAGAGTGTATAGAATTTTTCTACTTTTTGCCATATAAGTCTGTATAACATAAACAAGACATTAAATTGCCCTAGATTTATTCTACCTAGGGGAAACGAAAAGCACACTGGGGAATTTTTGTGTATGAATTTGACCTTTACGATTTCCAACACATAAGACACTGGTAAGTTTATGCTTTCGTATACTGGTATTATTAAAATAATATCCAGAATATTCTCAAGCTTTTCCTCTATTTTCTGAATCTAGGAGAAAACTGGATCGTGTACGAGAAATTCTGAGGCCAGATTCGGATTCAACGGCTCAAAATCTATTAGGATAGCCTAGTCACTTGTCTCGTGCAGACAACTTTTTTATTATTAGAGCCTGTGTAATTAAGGCTCTATTCACAAAATATGTAATAAATTTTTAGGCACTTCTGCCCCCCCCCCTCCACCTTGCTTGATACTCTTCTAATTGTTCTTTACATAGAGAATGATACTTCGGCAGAGCCCACTCCCCCTAAACGTATCACATATTTTGTGAAAGACGCCTAAGTTTATAACTAACTCATAATAATAAAGAATGGATCTAGAGAAGAAATTGTTTCAAAATAATCGACACATAGTTTACTGAGCCCCCTTTTCTGGATTACAGGACCGAATGCAGAAAATAATAGCGAATTTATTTCTTGGACAGGATTACGAGAAGCTTAAAAAATTTGAACTAAATTTTATCTTATATCACATAAAATTATGGGAGGTAAGATGAGGAGTTACTTTTTGTATACATTGTAACTCCCTTGATTTTAAATTAAAATTTCACAGTAGTATTTCAAGTTTAAATTATTCAACTTTTGAAGAAATTGTAAAGTTTTGAATGTCACAGTTCTACAATATTTTGTTAAAATAGCAGCGTTTTAACTTAAACAGTAATTTTGAATAAAAATACTTTATTATTCTTTAATGTATATAAAACTGAAAGTATTAACGTTTAAAAAATTATTCTTTTAAAAATGCGCAATTTCAAACTTCGCTTGTATAAACACATTTAATGTCGAATGCTTTCAATTTATTCCAATTTTTGACGAGTCCAAAATTGTAACAGAAAGTTGCAAATATCTGGGAAATTGTTTAAAGATTGAAGAAGTAAGAAAAATATCTTCACTAAAAATATTGATGTTCAAAGAACAAGAAGCTTTAAGCAATAGAAGGCTATGCATAAATACTTTTAAACTATCTTTTTTCTTATTCGATAGGTTCAAAATTAAAATGGAAATTTTTATACTTTCAAAATAAATATTCATTTCAGTTACGTGTTCCTCAATGACATTTTTGACTTTTCATGTTTGATAGTAATTTTTAATTTATGTAATGCGGGTAGCAAAAAGCTGAAAAACATATGAAACAGCGGAATTTATCTTCGGTTTTTAATAACGTCCTTTGAAAGGGAGAATAAATTTGTCAAAAGAATAAGCCAAACAAAGCAGTGCCAGACGGGGTATTTGTTTTATTTATCACTTTGTTTAAATATTAAATTTCTTTCGCCATTTTTTCTCAATTATGTGAAAATAAACATTCCCAATGGTTTTTTTAAAATAAAAATACAGGTTATCCGCATGATTGTTTTTATTTTTTTCAAAAATACATTTTTTTAAATGAATTCATTCATTTATAATGCGTAAGCTTTCACATTTTAAAACAAGAAAATTAAAGTGATTTATATACCCCATTTAAAATATCGATAACAATTTTGAACAAAGGTATTAAAAGTAATAGAAAATAAATTTGTTTATGAAGAACATTTTTAAAAACGAGGTTTTCATTCAAAGAAAGCATTTGAAATTTATATTGTTGAAAAACTAAGAAACTATTTAGAAGCAAAAAAAAAGTTGGAAACACGCGTTACCAGCAAAAATTGAGCCTAAAACCTTCGGGTTACAAGCAGGACGTGCTATCGCCTGAACCTCGGCCAGTTGAAAAATACTCTAATAATTATAATTACAAAAAAAAAATTATTTCAGCCGCCCAGGGTTTCAAATCTAAACAAATTAAGTGAAAACGGCATCAAGTTGGTAAAAAATACAAAATCCATGTTTTCAAAACCAAAAAGCGCTCAAATACGGCCAAAAATACGAAATTTATTATCTTTTTGAAATCAAAAATGGCCCAAGGCCTAGGGCAGGGCTCACCAGAAGGCAGTCTTTGACTGAAAAGCTTGCCAGTCCTTCACGGTCATTATACCTACCGCCGGACTTGGAAAAAATTATCCTTCCCAAAAATAAAATATAATATAAAAATTAATGTAAACTTTTGATTTGTTAATGTTCATATAAATTAGTAAGTAATGAATAGTTAAAAATTAATAGGAAAAAAAGTTAATAAAAAATTTGTTGTGTGATAAATGTGGCATATTTCATTATTTCTTGAATGAAATGATAAGAATAAGGACATTTTTAATGGACGATTTTTAAACTGTACAACTTGAAGTAGAGTTTACACTCTTCAAAATAAAGGAGAAGGGATATCGGCGGCCGTCTATTTTCTTTATTCTTTATGAATTTTAGTTCAAAATTCTCAAAATTTTTCCTCCTTTTTAAAGGTTTAATTTGAGGTTTAATTTGCAGGACAAAAGTTCAGACCCACCGGCGTGAACGATGGCGAGACGTAATTTATCGTGACCCCATTCGCTCGATTCCTGGAAAACGAAGAAAAAAATGACAGAAAAACTTGATGGCAGTCATAGACTTGTGGCAATCAGCACCTGCTTCAAGTGGCGAGCCCTGGCCTAGGGTGTTCAAATGAGATTTTTTTGTAAAAGCTGGAAAATTCAATTTTTGTTGCAAGATTTACTCCGAATTGACTAACCTTTTCAGATGAAATATTCTGCAGCCCTATTTAAAAACTAAATATCTCGGAATTAATACATATATTTCCGCGAAGCTGGATAATTTTTTCTGATCAAACCTTCTTAGAATACATTCAGCAACATTTCAGCTTAGGAGTAGACTTTTTTTAATCTTCAAATGGTGATTTCTATTTTAAAGAATATCTTTTGGCTAGCCTAAAATATTCCGATTTTATTGATTATCTAGTTCTGTACTACCACCCTACAGTTGAGCATTTGCTTTATCACGTTTGTTTTTTCAAAGAAGATTAGAAAATAGAGTTTATATAGATTGTTTTATAGATTGTTTTATTGCATAAACTCTTTTAGTACTGAATTTAGTCCCAAATCGAATTCTAGTTTTTATAGTGTTCGTCACACGCCTAGGAGGGAAGGCGGTGAGCTCTACCGTGACGCCCATGTTAAAGATACAGACCCTTACACCAGGACTCCGATAGAAGAGTTCAGTTCCTAGAACTGCTGGCCCACGCAGTTTCTCAGCGCGGACAGTTTCGACAGGGCTTCGCTACCAGCAGGGCTAGGACTCGCCACTTCAAGCAGGTGCTGACTGCCACGAAAAGTGTATGACTGCCTCCAAGTTCTTCTGTCATTTTTTCTTCGTTTGCCAGGAATCGAGTCAAGAGTTACGGTCACATTAAATTACGTCTCGCCGTCGTTCACGCCGGGAGGTCTGAACTTTTGTACTCGAATTTACAATACATTTCATTTGCGATTTCCATTTCAATTTTAATTTATAAAGTGAATCAAATTTGCCTGCAAATTAAACCTCAAATTAAACGTTTAAAAGGAGGAAAAATTTGAAGAATTTTGAACTCAAACTCATAAAAAATAAAGAAAAACGACGGCCGCCGATATCCCTTCTCCTTTATTTTGAAGAGTGTAAATTCTACTTCAAGTTGTATAGTTTAAAAATCGTCCATTAAAAATGTCCTTATTCTTATTATTTCATTCAAGAAATAATGAAATATGCCACATTTTTCACACCAAAAATTTTTTTATTAACTTTTTTTCTTATTAATTTTTAACTACTCATTACTCACTAAACTATATGGAAATTAAAAAATCTAACGTTTATATTCATTTTTATATTATATTTTATTTTTGAGAAGGATAATTTTTTCCAAGCCTGGCGGGAGTTATAATGACCATGAAGGGCTAGGAACCAGTCAAACGACAAGATTTATTAGGGCCTGTATGATCTAGTCCTTAGACTGCCACTGGCAGTCTTTGCAGCAAAAAACTGCCTTCTGGTGAGCCCTGCAGCAGAGGAACCATATAAGGTGGCAGTACCCGCAGTGTTTACGTTTCGAGGCACCGATTTACAATCAAGGCTTATGCGAGGCAACCCCAGAAACTGCCACCTTATATGGTTCCTCTGCTGCAGGGCTCACCAGAAGGCAGTTTTTATATATAGTTTATATATATATATATATATATATATATATATATATTATAACGTAGCCCTTTTGTACTTTAGAAAACGATAGACAGGGGGAGAGGGATGGAGGATCGGAAAAATGATGACTTAATACTTGAGCGGCCCCTTCTAGAAAGAAAGTAGGCTGCATATTTATATTAAAATTAATTAACCTCCTTATTTTCACTTATTATTTGTTTTTTACGGGTGCACAGTGCATACCCCATACACACCACATTGAGATTTTTCGTCTTGCTATTTACGACTTTTTGCTATTTAGAAAATAACAATTCTGTGTTCATTTGAGAAGGGTACAACTGTGCACAGAGAAACTGTGCACAAGCTCAACTGTGCACACCGACGGCCTGTGGTACAATTGTGCACATTGTGGGCTACTGATACAACAGTGCACCGGCCCAACTATGCTCGTCAAAATTTCCGCAACACAGATGGCACACTCCCAATTATGAACGTGCTTTACTACTACCCTCTGAACTGTTGACGTCTCGATGAATACGATAAAACTTTCAACACACAATTACACATGCACAGAAGAACCCCCCCCCCACCAAATGTTCACGTCTAAAATAATAGGATCAGATTATCAACTCTCAAGTTCATGAACACATACGGAAAGCCTAACAACTGTGCCAATCTCAATAATTACGTTCTGATTTTCAACTCACAAGTCCACGTTTATGGCTGGGATAACTAACTGTGCACATCTCAATTAGTACAAGTAGGATCGGAGTTTCCACCCACAATTCCACGTGTACAGATAATAATTCTGCCAGCTGTGCACGTCGTAGGCAATATGATAAAATTTTCAACTCACAAATCAACGTTTACAGATTGCACCCTCCCAATTGTACACGTCTTAATAACCACGATCAGGTTTTTAACTCACAATTTCTTGTTTGAAGATGTAATGCCACAAACTGTGAACGTCTCAGTTAAGAAAATTAGATTTTCAGCTTAGAAGTCCGCATTCACAGATTGCAATTTCCCAACTGTGCACATCGCAATTAACACGATCAGATTTATAACTTGCATACAACTCCATGTGCACAGAAGGAATATTCCCAACTGTGAATGTCTCAATTGATACGATTAGATTTAGTTGTATTAATAGAGAAGATATCTTCTGTGTACGTGGATTTGTGATTTGAAAATCTGTGTTAATTGAGTCATGCACATTTGGGAGTATCCTATTTGTCAATGAGGACTTATAGATTAAAATATGAGCGTATTATTAAGACCTGCACAGTTTATATAGTACAATCTGTGCACGTGGACTTGGCAGTTGAATTTTTGATCATCTTAATTGAGACGTGCGCAGTTGAGTGGGTTCCATCTGTACGCGTGGCTTTGTCTGTCGAATTTCTGATCGTATTAACTGGAACGTGCACGGTTGCGTTGGTTCCATCTGTGCACGTGGACTTGCAAGTTGAAAACCTAATCTTATTAATGAGATGTGCATAGTTGGTAGGGTACCATCTATGCAGATGGGCTCGTGGGTTAATAAGCTAACTGTATTATCTGAGACGTGAACATTTGGCAGGATACCATTTGTGCACGTCAGTCTGTCAGTCGAAAACCTGATCGTATTGATTGAAATATGCACAGTTGGTGGTATCTCATCTGTGTATGTGGTCTAGTAAGTTGAAAACCTGATCCTTATGAATTGAGATGGTCATAGTTAATAAGGTACCATCTGTGGTCGCGGGCTCGTAAGATTGAACTCTAAACGTACTAATTTAGAAATGCACAATTGGAAGGATTACCATCTATGCCCGTGGACTCGTGAGTTAATAATCTGATCGTATTAGTTGAGACGTGCACAGTTGGGAGTATCCTATCTGTACACGTAGACTTGTCATTTGAAAATATTATCGTGTTAATCGAGACATGCACAGTTGTACAAGTGGTCAACAATGTGCAAATTTGGACCACGGGCCATCGACGTAAACAGTTGGCCGTCATCCGGAATATTTGAGCTCTAACTGACTCAAAAACTGAATCCCGCAATACATTGAGTTATGTCGCAAAAATATATTTTGCTTACTCTGCCCTTTTTCTGTAAAAGTACTCTAGCGCGAATCAGACTAGCATCTGCGTATGTTATTAAAATATCCGATGATAACCATATCATAATCATAGATCAAAAGCAATATTGTACGCTCTGCAATTTTCCAGGAAGGGAAGATATTTAATATATATTTAATAAATTGCTATATTATGCGCTCATTAGGAGCCATTATTTATCTGAACCAACGATAAGCAATAAGCTATATCACAGTGCTAGCAAATAATAAGTGAGTAACAGTCTTACATCACTCCTAGCGGCCATCTTTTCTCGGCTTTGGCAGTGATCAGAATTTTTTTGCATGATTTCTTAACATTACAGAATGATGACAAAAATGTTAAGCTACGATGAAAGAAAGGATAGCGCAGAGTACATATATGTCACGATGACTTATATTTCTTTTACAATTTAGTAGTTTAAAGAAAATATTTCTAATTTACATGTAAAATTTCTAAATTTTAAGAAAAATTTAGTGAATTCACTTGAAAAGTCCCTAAATTTCATTTTCAGCAACCCAATTTTGTAAAATTTAGTTACTTTAGTATCTTAAGTGTAAAATATTTTTTCGACCATTTATAACAGTTAAGGGTTCTTGACCTTGTTTCTTTATTGTTTAGCAGTCTTTTCTTAAAAGTTTGTTCTTCTAGGTAAAAGTTTACTTCTCTAGTTTTCTCAGATTTAAAAAAATTTTAGTGCAGATCGCAAGCATCGATTTTATGTACAATTGAGCTTTTCTTTAGTTTTCAATTACAAAGAATATAACTCCTCAGATGAAAGACAGATATAATTTAATTATTAATAACACGTTTACAGTATGATGAGGCGCAAGGGAAGTTAGCCGAGAAAGTCAGTGTAAGGACTTGGAAAATTGAGATACTTCTGACTGAGAGATCGAGTCTTAAATGCGTGCAAGTTTCAAAAGTGGGGTGGCAAAATGCGTCTTTAACGACGCGGGACAGCTTCGTCACATGCGGCATTCAGGATAAATACATCAGAAAGCTCATTTAAATAGGACACAATAGCGAAGCGGAACGCTGCGGTGTGCGGATAAATTCACAAGCCGATTTAGAGCTGTCCTCCTTCATCTCGAGGTACAGGATCATGACACACTATCCTTATGTATAAATTTGCGCTCATAATGAATTCTTTGCGCTGTATCTGTGAAAAACAGAATTTGTGCATTAATAAAGGTTTGTATTGATAAAGAACCTTTAGCAATTGGCCAATTAGATTTCCCAAATTGCCAATACTTTCCCAGCTGTTAAGCGCCGGAAGACAATCACGTTGACACCATGTGATGGATGTCTTGCCTGTTCAAAATACCCCCTTTAGTTTTCCCACCAATAAAGCCCATTGTTAATGCGAACTGTTCGAAATATTAGAGCGGTCGAACGATTACCCGCCGTTCAATCATCGCGTTGACACACCGTAATCCTTTCACTATTCTCATATTTTGAATCTAGCCACGTTGTTAAAAGATGATGAAAAGAGTTTTTCAATAGACAATCTATCTCTCAATTCGAGGACTGTGACAAAGATGTTTTGAGGAATCTGAATAGGAAATAAATATGATAATTTATTGTACCTGAAATGTGAGTACTCGTGAACATGAAAAAGAATTATTGTAATTTGTATCTCAAAAAGCAGTAGTGGAAATTCTTACGAAAAAAATGGTTTTAACCAGGAGTATGCTTGTAATTTTATATTAAATTAAGCTTTATTTATATCCTCAGGAAGAGGCATATATAGAAATTGAAGACAAATAAGCCTTTTTTCGTTAATAAAAATCTGATACCAGTCGATATACGTCCTTTGCAAAAAGAACTAAATGTGACATTTGTTTCAGATAACTTTATGCTTTTACACTGAAAAAACAATATTACGTATACCGAATAAATTTTACTTGGCTGGAGTAAGTAAAAGTCCTGATTATATTCAAAGAAATATCTATTTGAGGCAAATAAACATATTCGCTTTGATTGTACAATATTTTATTGCAAACAAAGAAGTGTTAATAGAATTACGTTAAAATTGGTTGATTTAAAAGTATGACCTATTGTTCTAAGGGGAATATTTCTTGGAACTAAAGAAATATTTTTTGAAGACAAAAATATTAAAATATATATTTTGAACCAAATAAATGACTCTTTAGTCTCTCACAAGAGTCTTACTCAGTATTCGCATATTCAGTAGATTCCGTTGTAGTGTTCATATTACGGGCGGAAATGTTTGCTAATCGAAATTGAATTTACGTCTAGATTAAATAGCAAGTTTTGACAATAGCAATCTGACAAGTTTTAGTTTAGTATTCGATACAAAAAAGAAGTCGTGACCTGTATCTCCTACAAGAATTTCAGTAAATGATGCTCTAAATTTAGAAGTGTCACAACTAGAGAGAATCACTGCACGATTACATAACGCAAAAAATAGAACGAAATCGAATTAAAAACAAATCTTAGGGGATGGCATCATTACTCAGAAGCTAAAAGGATAAACAGCCGGCTGCATAAGAATAGATAGTGTTGCCAAACACGAGGATTTGTATAATAGACAACGAATCCTATTCGGAGAAAGAGAAAGCGACGTTTCTCTTAATCGATAACGAGAAATCTATCAAATGGAAGTAATGTAGATGATTATACTGTTTTATTATTACGTTCCTTAAAATATAAGACAAAATTCTACAGCATTCAGCCGGATTAAAAATATATTCTGTTAAGTATAATATTCGACAAGAATTAGAAAGCCAACTCGGAGCTGATGCTTTTCTGCAAAATATAAGAGAAAAATATTAAATCAGACTAAGATCTCAACATCCAACTCTTCTAAACTTGCATTCTATACCTTATTATGTAGACGCAGCAATTACTACATGAAGAAAAAATCAAAATCAATGACCATTACCAAACAAAAGCAATGGCTACAAAAAACAATATAAAATTACTTCTGCAGGCCAAAGTAAAGTCTCATATGGAAATTGTAAACGAGCAGGGAATAAGGAAGAAGATTCAGGAGGATGTAGAAGCGAGGGGGTAGATAGAGGAGGAAGAGGAGTTGACTAAATCAGCAGCGGACGAAGTGATCACAATGACTCTTGGTCTAGCCCGCACGTATATATAAAAATGAAAGGCGAATAATAGACATCATAGATGATACCATCTTTTCAAAGTATGTAATTAAAGTAAAAGATTTTGACAGTGTAAATAAATTATTAATATTTGATAAAAGTAGCAACCTCCCAGAAGATGGTACTCTAGGGATAGCTTTTTAGACAGACATGGATTCATCTATGACAAAGTTGTAAAAATAATCGTTATAGGCACTGCAACCTACCTTTGTAATCAAAAGATCTCGAGAAAAAATCAAGGAAGACATAGCGCTACTAAATTTTACTAACGGAATCAGTATGATCACTAAATTAAAAGAAAAAGGTCAAACCTTGGCACCTTACTATTTGAATAAGGAAATTTATAATTTTTATCATTTTGATGAAAAAGAGTTTGATGAAGCTCCTGCAAATTTGATTATCGAACAGTATGTTCCAATTTATAATGAGAGATTAAATTTATTCATGCAGAACACTAGAATCTGACATTTCAAAAAGAAAAAGAAAGATTTATGGTAGAGAAAAAAAAATTCTGTTTAGCTTAGTTTATAATTGACTCGTGGCACATATTTTGCTTGCCTTTTTTTAAGCCGGTAGAACGGTCTGTGTATTTTCGGTTATATGAATAAACATAAATTACTTAGGATTTGTTCACTAACTTTCGTTTTCGTTCTGGAATCTTGGAATGTTGGAAATTGCTCGATGCCTCTTAACGTGACGGGTGCTTCTCACTTTCGGGATTTTTGATAATTAGAATCACACTTTAATAATTAATACAGGTGAAATCACAAACACACTCGCCATCATAACTTCAAGCCAACCTACTTGTGATCTACTTATATACAAGAGGTTCAGTGTGAAGCCCTACTGAAAACAGATGCAGATCCAAGTTGATGGCGCTGCAATCAAGAGCTGTAGAACCGAATTGGTTTTAACTAAATTTAAGATATTAACCCTTTTCTAGCGATAAAATAATTTTTGAAGTTGTGCATAAACTTGTAATTTCGCAAACATTTGGAAAATTTCACGCGGGTCAATCCTACAGGAGGAAATTAAGCCACAAATCAAAAATGGGTTAGAAATAAAAATAATGCGTGATTCAAATTCTCCTTATAATAGTTTATCATGAGTAGTTTTTAAAAAAACGCGATGCGTCCAGAAAAGATAAATGAGAATATCTTGGACCCGAATTAGAATATTTAGGGCATTTTATGATAGAACATGATATAAATCCTAATCCAGATAGAATAAAAAAGACTCACCTGAAACCAAGAAACCCTAAATTAACAAAACATTTTTTAGGATTACTGTTTAAAATACTATTAAATTTAAAAATCAATGTATATTAAAACAAATATCTCAAGCATATGAAATCGTCATTAAGAAGTGTGTAAATTAAATCTCAATTACATTTTCAATAATCACTCAGATAATTTTATTTTACAAAAAATGAGAATAAGTTTATCAGTATTTTTTGATCCTTAATAATAAAGCTTACTACCTTCTTCCAGTTTTTCAAAAATAAAATTAAATTTCAAATCATAATGTGTAATCATGGAAATAAAAAGCAATCCTACAAACAACTCTGCTCACATTAAATTTCTAACATCAACGAATTTTAGAACATTAAATCGAATATTGGACAACGTCTATAGAAATGAAAACACTTTGATTTTTCAATCACGCTGCTATTCCGGCCTGTAAATTAAATTTCAACTACCGCTTATGTAAATGACTTCACATACGTTTGTATTAAAATTAATACAGATTTTTCTAACTATGATTAGTAGGGTACTACCGCCAATTGTTAAAATTATTATTATTATTATTACACCAATAAGCCGTTTCCCTTTCGGGGTAGGCGTGACTCACTCCGTGGGGAGGGGAGTAGTGTGAGGAAGGGGTTATACAATTTTTAGATTGATCTCGAATTCTCGTGTTATTTATTTAAATAACACGTTCACTCCGCAACACTCTTCTTGTTAACTATTTCCCGCCATACTTTTCTGTCCTGGCATACTTATCTAGCTTCTTTAACGTCCATGCATTTTTTCATGCAGGGTCGCGTGTTTCTATGGCTTCTTATGTCCCTTCTAACCAGGGTCTCATTCACACATTCCAACCATTCCTTCCGCGGTCTGCCTCTCAGCACGCTGCCATTTACTCTACCTTGAAACACCTGTGATTTCTTCAAACTCGCTAAACCTTTGGCGAATTTACTAAGAGCAGAAGTTAAATTTAAACAAGAACAAATAGCGGTTTCTAAAAAATTAAGTAATATTAATTATGTTTGAACCAATTCTCCAGTATCCAGACTGGAATACAAATTTTAAATGGAGCCTTTAATTATTATGCGTTAGGCACAGATTTGCTTAATAGTTTTCTTCACGTAGTTTAAATAAAGCTGACGACAATTATACGACTGCAGAAAAAGAACTTCACGCTATAGCAAGGGGTGTAAAATTATATTCAATATTTGTACGGACGTAAATTTAAAATCGTGATAGATCATAAACCGTTAGTATGATTAATGAATAACACGCGCTCACGAATATCAACGATTACCATGGTACGCGCACAAATAAACACACATTTTTTCGAACATAAAATTATTTATAAATCAGATTTAAAAATAAAAATGCTAATAAATTGTTATTGATACCATATATAAGCATGGTACAGAAAAAAGTGGACGCTAATTCCCTAATTGACGAGATAGAATTTATAGTAGAAAAGGATAAAAAAAACTTGTGACGAAATAGACGAACTAGGAGAATCCAGTGAACTAATGGAAGTAAATTCAAGAGGATTAGAAAAACCAAGTGAAGAATTAAATATAGCATCAGGCAGAAAGTATCACAAAAAGGGTTACATTATTTTAAAAGATAAAACTTCCATTTCAGAAATCCAAACACTCCTAGAACCCTTTAAGAATCAAGACTAAGTCTAAATTAATTCTAAGAGGAAAATCATATCCATAAACTTTAATACATTTTCAAAAAAAAATTAATATTTTTAACAAAGAAACTTTTTTTGAACAAAGGAAACCGACAATTCAAAAACACATAAAATTATAACGAGAAACGGAGCTGCGTCAAATGGAGCTCTAACTATTAATTATACAGAAACACCGCCAGAAATTGAAGGCATGCTTTATCTTTAATCGACTGAAACAGAAACCAGAAAAAAGCACACAATAAAATTGTTTATAAAAGATATAGACTGAGTTCATTCATTCACGCAAAGAAAGGTTTGGTTGCGGCAACCAGAAGTTGGGTTGTTCTAACCGAACTGTCGGATTGCCTATGGACTGACCATACTCATGGGTTGCTGTAACCGAACTAGTTCGGTTGTTCCAAGTTTCGTCACTTTAACCGAACAGTTCGGTTGAAGTAACCAAACTGCTCACTTAAAATCAGTACCCAAAACCGAACTGTTCGGTTACACCAACCGAACTGTTCGGTTACACCAACCGAACTGTTCGGTTACAGCAACCGAACTGTTCAGTCACATCAACCGAACTGT
>JAAAKG020155615.1:0-30409 GCA_010014905.2 Druon quercuslanigerum | reverse complement strand
TACAAGTATCAAGGATGCCATCCTCATCCAGCTTGTAAGGAGGTTGTGAAGAAAATTTTCTCGTCTCTCCGTAGCTCTATTGGCAAGAGCATCAGACCGGAAATCTGAAGGTTCTGGGTTCGGATCCCAGCGGAGATAGAGAGATAGAGAGTAGACAAAAAAATTATCATCTAAAATTAATAATAAAATTTCGAAATTTTAAAAATTAAAAACTTGCATTTCAAATAATTTTGAAGTCATTTCAATTTGAAATTGAAAATGATTAAGTTTTGACAATTTAATATTGAAAATTTAATTATTCTAGAATTTTAAATTATTATTACATAAAAAAAATTTATAATTTAACATTAAAGCTAACTAGCTCCATTTTTTAAAATCAAAAAATGAATTGAATTATTGTAAAAAGCTTTAAAAATAATTAGTGATTTGAAATGTGCAACATTAACAATTGAAACAATAACTACTCTGGAACATTGACATTTAAGCGAATCCGAACCTAATTTAAAACGTAAAAATAATTTTAATCACAAAAAATTGTGATATTAAAGTTTTTTATAATCAAACCCATCAAAATTTCAATTATTTAAAGTAGATTTAAATAGCTTAAAAATTTATCATTTTTAATTCGCTCTCTCTAAATCTGAAACAGCGAGAAGTATACCGCTAAATGATATTCGTATAAACGCTGCTCAAACTGCGAAATTTAGCTGTTAATCAGTAAAATTTCACTGATTAGCAGCTAAATTTCGCAGTTTTAGCAGCGTTTATACGCTGATTTCATTTAGCGGTATACTTCTCGCTGATTTAGAATTAGAGAGCTAATTATACTTACCAAAATTTAACCAACTAAATTATAATTGCAAAATTGAAACCTTTGAAAGGGAAAAATTACAAATTCAGCGGTCAACATGTAAATTCTAAACTCTACAATTGTAACCACTTAAAGTGTTTTTCAAATCTCCCTTAAGATTTATTATTCATTCTTGATTCTATCCAATCAAATATTTTACAATTTGAAATTATTTATTTCTCGAAATCTTCAACTATAAATCGGACAATTTTAAGATATTAAATTGAAAATTAAAATAAAGAATATAAAACAGGATTGCTGTAATATGATTCCATTTTCTGAAATTGTATAACTTAAGGTATTCAATGCAAAATTGCTTTATATTTCCATATAAAATTATTAATTTCAAAACTATTTAATATCAGAATGGTCCTGAGAGTTTAATTAAGTATTTGAATTTGATACTAAAATATTGTGAAATTTTAAATTCAAAACCACCAAGAATTAATCTAAAAATGAATCCAAGAAAAAATTTAGTTTCAAGGCCTTAAAGATTAAACTGTTTTACTATCAATGAACATTAAAATTATAGACATTTTTTAATGAAGATGAGTATATTATGCTTAAGTATCTATCATATCATGTAGTACCGAGTGACATTCAAATCGACTGGATAGATTTTTCAAATAAAAAATTTGATTTCTGCCAAAAAAAATCACTTATCATTTTCCCCGTTCTAAATGTCAGAACACATATAACACATATAACACATAAAAACATATTATAAACACTTGAAAAATTATATGCTTTCTACTAAGAAACTTTCAAAAATTACACAGCGCGCGAAATATAAAATAAGGAAAATATGCCAGTGTAATATTTCTCTCCCAGCTTTATCCCGGTGCAAGTCTCTCCCGATTCTTCCGGGTGGGTGGCCACGTTGTTAATAATATGAAGAGTGGAAATTTAAAAGTGTATAAAAGCCATTTTTCAAATTTCCTGAGCTGGAGGAAAAACGTTTGCATTTTGACATTTTCAACATTTTAATAATGTATGGACTATTAGTAAAGTCGAGGTGGTCCGGAAATTCAAAACTGCATTAAAAGAACGAATCATGATCATATTACATCGGACGCCGGATATGGAATTATTAAACGTATGTACTAAAATGCATAGAAATTTAAGGGATAAAACCTAGTTTTCGATTTATTCAAAAAATTTTATGAATATTTTATTATTTGCAGCATGATGCATTACGGAAAAAAGTATTGAATAAGATTAATACCCGATGGACCATATAGTATTGCGATGTTTCGGTGAATTGAACAATAATTTTGATGTCAAAATGTTCGAAAAAGAAAATGACTATTATGTATTTTAACTTCAGCCATCAGCTAAATTTACTTCGTTAAATGCTGAGGGGAAAACAATAAACAAAATACATTCAGATAAACAAGTTTTCATTTCAAGTTTAAAATTTCATTTTCAGGTTTAAAATGTTTACCGAAAGTGTAATGTTTAGAGGCGATCCTCACCTTGACAATTAACAACATAAGCTACTAAGGCGAATGTTTTTATACGAAAAGAATACATTTCTCCTGTTGGCGCTTGCCTCAGAAAATATGCTATCACACTTATGAGTAATATATAAAAAGTGCACACCACAAGGTAAGAAGACAAGAATATAGAAAAATTAATATTTTCAGATTTAAACGAAAACTTGAGCATTATTTAATTTTTTTGAATGTGCTAATTTTCAATCGGGAGAAGTGCCCAAGGAAAAAAGAGGTTTGTCTACGACACAAATTCTTGTCTCTTTCCTTGTCCAATGACACTTGTGTTATATTCCATGCAGGCGAACATATTTTCCACTTTTTTAATTCCTCTTAATGCGATCAGTACACACCTCTTATGGTTATTTTTAATTCCATACTTGCAGGCTGTGTTTTAGATTAACTTAATTCCTTCTAATCTGTCCACAAAATATGTGCACATGCATCGTTCCTATTTGTTTTTGTGGAATATAAGTTTGGAAATTTCAATTTTTTTGTCTGCCCTAACGGTGGAGCAATTTTAATTATAATATTTTATATTGTTTAAAAAAATTATAAATTTGATAACATAATAAATAATAATAAATGTATTTCATAATGTTGTGTAAGCTAAATCAAATTTATTTATCTTTAAACAGAATTATAAAAGTATTCTTTGACAATACCACAAATTATTTCTATTAACATAATTATTTTATAGTTACGGTGAATTTTTTTAATTGATTAAAAGGACTAGGTTTTTCATCTTTAAAGTGACATTCTCTTTCTTTCTATTCTTTCTACTGCATTCCTTCATTTCTTAATTCCTCTCAATACGCTTCCATTAAATTTTTCTAAGTCGATTAAAAGGAATAGACTTTGCTTTTTTTCTACTCTTTAGTGGAACTTTCGATGGAGGAAAATTTGCGTATGAATGGGAGTTCAGATTCTGAATTTTTCGGAATTCTTTTCATGTTACCGGGCATAGAACCTCGGAAGTTTCTGTTTAAACATAGAACTTCCGTAAGGTTTCATTGGCTCTTATACAGTTTTGAATTTCCACTATTTTGAATCTTGCACTGCTTTTAAAGCCAAAGAAACGGCCTTCGATTGCAGATAAAAAAATTGATAAGAAAACAGATTTCGAAAAAGTAGATCTTACACACTTTTAAATGTCCACCCTTCATTTATATTACATATTGTGAACCTTTAGAGCCTGATTATTCTAAACGCTTTGAAATTCGTATAGTTTCTACTTGGGAACTTTTAAGTTTTACAAAATGCACGAATTAAAAAATGCGGGAAATCTCCAGGCGTAATAATTTCTCTCCCGGCTTTATCCCGGTGCAAGTTTCTCCCGGGTGGGTGGCCACCCTGCATAGGTACGAAATTTAAAAAATAGGATACTTTAGGGATCTTAACTGCATATTGGGTACCATAGGGGATATATAGGGAACGGCCTGTCAGGCCTGTAATGTAAAATCTCTAACTGTTTGTAGGGATGCATAGATATAAATTAGAGACACAATTAGCAAACAGTTTCATAAGAATTTATTAGTATCGTAATGAAAACTACACTGTACAATTGTACATATAACTTAGCACTCTGAATGTAGCAGTAGGAGCGGTTTAAATACACACAGAATAAAAATCATTGCTAATGGTAATCCTCGATAAATATCCTAGAATCTATAGAACTTAACAGAATTATATTAAATCATTTAAGTGATTTGCCGTAAGAAAATAGGCTAATTACTAGCTGTATAAAACTCAGGTAGATGAAGGTAGTGTGGAAATGATACTAACTATCTCAGTCAAATAATCAAAAACTACCTGTTCTCCCCGATACTCCACTCTTGGGTCATCTTTTAAAAAAATAATCATTGCTAAGCCATTCTTCAATATCATTATTACTTTATGTATACTTAATCTAGTATCACAATGACTTGACAGTCGAGACGTCCAATAATTGCGAACTACTACGGTTCTCTCCAAGCAAACTACTTTGAAAACACACAGTTTCTCATCGACATTTGCTTTCAAGTTGACTTTCGAGACTTACTATCAATGTACAGTATTTTATATGAGGCTTCCCTCTTAATTTTCAGTTTTATTCACATCGAATATAGTTTTAATTAAAAATACTTGTCTACTTTTTCCTCAACGCACGTCGAAAGTATATACGTACTAAAAATCCTTACATTGCCGAGATATGTTGCAAATTTTAATTGAATTTGCTTACAGTTTGGTGCTGCTAATTTAATTCGTTTATGGCCTCATTGGAATAGTAATGTTAACAAAATTTTCGACTTTCAAATTAAAAATAAAATAATTGTTAATATTTACACTTGATTAATAGAAATCATTTTAATCTAAACATGATTATATTTTAATGTCATTAGAGAGGTTCCTACATATTTTACTTCGACGAAAATTATACTGTAGAACTAAATCAAATTTTGAATCTTTTGATAATTTGTATAAATTTCGTTTCTGAAAACAAACAAAAAAGATTATAGAAAAATAATAGGTTTTCCATTTGTGTACGGATTCGAGTAAAAACTATAAATATTGCAGACAAAGAATATCAACTTGCCAGAGTAAGGAATCTTTCCAAATTTTAAAAAGCAGCTCTTGTCAAAAGTTTACAAATTTCCGAAAATTCAAATTTTCAACAAATATTGAATCATTGCAAATTAAACGAAATGGCTGTTTAGTTTAAATCAAACAATATTTAATTTAATCTGGAAATATTGAAGAGCATGACATGTGCTTCAAGACATTTTAGGACAAATTCCATGTCCCTAAAAATTACCTCACTTCCGTAACAATGTTTGGAATTCATTTTCAATCCGCTATTGTGCATGAATTCTAAATTCTAAATCTGCATATCGTAACACATCCATATTTACAAGAAATTTGCAGAAAATCGATAGCACTGTTCAATCACAAACTCGTTTTAAAATTCACTATTGATGTCGGTCAAAAATCTCGACCATTTATTGAATATCACTAAGAGAAAAAAAGGCCGTTAAGGTGATTCTAGCAGGTAAGCTCGGGCTCGCGCCGTCATTTTTCGAACGCGCCCTCTGCTGCTTATAGTGATGCCATTTCCAACTTCCGGCACACTCTCATCACTCTCCTCGGCGTAATATCGTCGTTTAACACTGCGTCGATTTCTGACTGGCACGCCATTACTGTCCTCGCTATCTTCGTTGTATCGGGGCCGTTTTCCTCTTGTCCGAGCGTACGTTTCTTCTTGGCTATCAGAATTCTGCGACATTTGCGATCTTGTCCGAGATCTGATCGTTTTATGTGATGAATTATGAGAAGAAACAACGTCCTGACTATCAGATTCTTGCGAATCATTGAGCCTACTTCCGCACACATCATTCTCGTCGCTTTCAGAATCTCCAGAGTTACTGTTCTCTTTAGAGGCAATCTGACTGGCTACTTGACTTAAAGTTTTGCAAGCTCTAGTACTGTTTCGACGAATGACTGCTTGTTCGCTTTCCTCAGATGATTCGGCAACAAAGAGTCGCTGATTCAAGGGACAAACTTCGGTCTCATCATCATCCTCTTTGTCCTCCCGATCTTGGTCTTCTTCCTCCTCCTCCTCCTCTTCATCATCTTCGTCCTCGTCAGAGACTGGTTGCTTCTGTTTTGGCTTAATTATCTTCAGCCTACTGTTCTTCGCTCGAATCTTTCTCGTCTGTTTTCCTCGACCACCGGGTTTGTAACTTTCCTCAGAGTCACTATCGGGGACATCACTACATACGGCTTTTCTCGCTCTAGTCACTCGAACCGGTTCACTAGCACTACTTTCACTATCTGACGCATCCGAATCGCTCATTTCACCATAGTTGGGTTGGCTCTTCTTTGGAGATGCATTCCTCGGCAACCTGAGTTTTATCCCTGACCGGGAAGATGGACCGGCGCGCTTTGCATATCCATTGGACAGCCGAGATGGTCCTAGAAAAGTAGATGGAATTTATATCAGGGACCGTACTAAAATTACGTAAATGATTATAGGCCCTCTCTAAGACCTCACTTCCATCCTGTAACAAACCGTAACAAAATATGTCTACTCCCCCCCCCCCCCTACCCTATTACTGTCCAAAAATGTTTTGCTAGTTATTTATCATTAACACTCAAATACTATAATTTTTAATCTTGCAAGACTTTTAACATAGAATTCTCAAGGTAGCCACAATATTGAACTTTCCAATTTCCCTGACATTACCCTGACTTTTCTCTGATATTTAGACGAATTTCCCTGACAGGGTAGTATTACCAAAGCGAATAAGGTTTCAATAATGTAGCAAGCAAATAGTGAAACATGCCAGATATATACACTTTACATGGCAGTATGAATTAATTAAGTACATGACATGTCTCCAAACTATAAATAGATAAATAACTACAAATAAAAAACTAAGGATCGAATTCTATTTTTAAAGAATGTATATTAAAAAAATATTTATATAGATATTAGGAAGTGCTTCCAAAATAATATTAAAACATAGCTACTTCATTTCCCTGACTTCCCTGAAATGTGGCTACCCTGAATCTTTTATAAACGGAATAAAACAGTATTTCAGATGCAAATTTAAAATTTTTAAATTTAATTATTTATTTTAAACAAATAAATGTTTTTTGTTTCAGGTATAAAATATGGCTTTTAACTAAATTTTTGAATTTCCAACCAAATAATTAAATATTTGAACCTTCAAGTCAAAAGACAAAAATGTTTTTTAAAGAAAAATATGACTTTTCAGCCAAAAATTAATATTCTACGAAACTGATGCATCTTTACCCAACAAGAATGAAATTTCAAACCAAGACATTTTTTTCAATAAGAAAGGAGAACTTTCAACTCAAAAATATCAATCTTTAAAAAATGGAAGTTACATTTTCATTAAAAAAATTAATTCTAAACCCAAAAATAGGTTTTTCTAATAAACTGTTACCTTTTATTCAAGTACTTGAATTTTCAATTAAAAATAATTATTTTCAAAAAAAGCGTTACACTATGAACAAAAGAGATGAATGTTCAACTAAAAATATAAATCTTTAACAAAATTGTTTTTTAACAAACTGACTCAACCAGATCTTCCAAAAAAATATTTGAATACTCAAGCAAAGAAGAATAATTTTTAACCAACAAAGTGGCATTTACATAAAAAAATTAACTTTAAGGTAAAACACATGAATTTTTAAATAAAAAAGATAAATTTTCAACAACAAAAATAGTTAAATGTTCTGTCAGAAAATACTTCAATTGACATTTCACGATCAAAAATATAAATTTTCAAATAAGAAATAGGTTTCTACGAAATAAATTCATTTTCCAATTGAAAATGACGAATTTTTGACAAAATTGTTGAATTCTCTACCAAATAGTTGCATTCTATCCAGATTTTAAGTATTTCTTCTATTAGGTATCATTCGTATACTTTTTATTGCAGAGTTCAGTCAAGAAAATTCGATATGCCCTTTTTGCGTATTTAGTTTTATTCTGATAAAAACACTTCTATTTTTGAAGAACGGCTTCGGTTGTAAACAAATTATGCTTACCTGGACCATTGTTTATAACTCTGCTTATGGTCGAATCATCGTCATCATCGTCATCATTTTCAACGTTTGCTTCATCTTCATCGGTGCTATCATATTCTTTTGAAGGTCCTGTAAACAATCATATTTAAATTGGACCATTAACTTACTACTACTCATAATAATACAGTAAAAAAACCCACAAAAAAATTGATTCTACTCACCAGCTCCATTTGTCAACTTTTTGTTCCCCTTTGCCTTGGTGCTTGGTTTTACTTTTCCTTTCTCGACCGACAATCGTCTGTTTGACGACTTCCAACTAGAAATAACTCTTCGCATGAGTTCCTCAAACATTGCTGATAACCTTATTGTCATTGTATAAATCTGTAAAATAAAATGAATTAAATTCATCTACCAGTTTCTTCTATTATGTATCAAAAAGATTGATAATAATATTTACCTTTGAGCGTTTATTGGTATTGTAATTCCTGCTATTTGTAAATATCAATTTCACATCTTTGGCAAATTCTTGAGGAGTTTCGTAGTTGCCTCCTAACAGATCTTCCTTCACTGTACGCAAGTCCATGGGCGTATCAATAATTTGATGATAGTCTGGATTCTCTAGCCTATCCACTGGTTCCCTACAGGAATAAATTTTACAATTTAATCTAAATTCCTTGAAGAAACTTCTGGAGCGTTGAATTTTCTCACAAAGAACCTTTCACCTTTCTAAATAAAATCATATTTACCTAAAGGGAATCGAGTCTTCACACTGCCAGAGAGTTTCCAGTAGTTGCCGACAGGCCGCTCTCCAGTCCTGAGCAGCAACGGTTTGAGATCGCAATCGTTTACTCGAAGACGGTTTTGGTTTGCTAGTCGAAGGCTTTTCTTTGCCATCTTCTACATCTATCTCTGAATCTGAAGAGTGGTACGTATCAACCAACTGATGATAAACAGCAGGTACATCCAACTCTGTCGTATCCCTACAAAAAAAGACGATAAATCCAACGCTTATTATTTTTTAAACACGAAAGATTAGAATTGTTTTCTTTTTTAAATTTCCCGGTTCGCAAACATTTTTCACAGTCAATAAAATTTAAAAAAATCAAACTCTATACCTGAACATTTTTCCTTTTGAAGTAATAAAAACTGAGCTGCAGATTAAAGCAAACAAAGTGGAACTCTTGAATTTTTAGCTTTTAAAATTGAAAATAAAAAGTTTTTTAAGTAAAAATTTTGTATTTAAATGCTCAATAAAATACACGTATCAAATGGAAGCTACTACCACTTTTCAACTGTACAATTTTGAATTAAATACAGTTAAACTGTAAAATTAAAAATTGTAAGCTTTTATAAATTGTACAGTTCAAAGATGTAGATTCAGTTCCAAAAATATAAATCCACGTTATCATCTTCAAGGCTCAAAATTAAATAATACATAATTGAATTGAATTTTTTTAAAATGATATCATTTTATTTTAAAATCTTGAAAAATCTACATGTTATTTTACATTTTTTCGCATTTTAAATTATTTTTGAAAGTTTTTTTTAATATCTTGTTCGAAGTCTGAAGAAATCTATACTTTGTTTTGAATTAGGCCGTAGGCTATCTGCATTAAAATTTCGCTTCGAACAACGGGATTTTTTGTACATGTATTTACATCATTTAAATAATATAAAACCATTTCACTCACTTGAATTTTTTCTGAGAATAATATGTGCTCAATTGTTATTTCTACGTCAAAATTCAACAATTTGACTCTCAAATAAAGTTTTTTTTAATAGAACATTTAAAAATGTAACGTTAAAAGTTCAGTTTTTTTTTTTGTTCTGAATATTTGATTTATAATTACTGATTATAATGAACAGCAAGATATATCTAAATGTTAAGTAATTATTGTATTTATTAATTTAAATTTTTCAAAATTTAATGGTTTAAAAGTGGAACATAATAGACTGAAACAATACCTGAAATTTAATACAAGCCTTTAATTATGAATATATTATTTTGAAGTTATTTTAAGACTTAAAATAGTTTATAAAGTTCCAATCCGTCGTGTACATTTGCTTAACTAATAAGACTTTTGAACTGAAACAATTTAATTTTTAACGTTAAAATCTGGAAATTATAAAATTGTGAACTGATTCCGAATCGTCTTGTAAAATCAGTATTCACTTTTTAATCCTGAAAGTGCAGTTCAATTTAAAAAATCATAGATTACATTATATTCACAGTTTATCCACTAAAAATATTTTTCACCCAAAATTTTTGACTTCAAACACTTCTCGTTTTTCGTTGTTTGAAAAATACGCTTAAAAATTAAAATCTAAAATGGAAAATTTTCAAAGTGAAAGATTCTCGAATTGCACATTCTAAACTGAATGACATAATTGAAAAAGATAACAATTTGATTAATTACTTAAAAACGGTTAAAACCAAAGCTGCGAAAGATTTTGTTACTAAAAATTTGTAAAATTTCCGGTAAAAAAAAATAAATTTACTGTCATTTCCCGGGGTTTCCTGGTCTCATAAAACTCCCGATCCAGAGGCCAACCTTTATTTTTAATTTTGGGCCTTCAAATCAATTTAGAGATCAAAACTAGTGTTGGTAGGGGCATAAACTTTGAAAAATAGTAACAACATAGAGGCATGCAATTATTTAAATAATAAACTTGTATCTAAGCCACACAGGCCTCGGATCGACCAAAATGATAAAAGTATAAACAGTATAAAATTTTCCGTTAAACAACTCGAATTCGTGATGTTGCTTCAACACAGAAAGTTAAACCCAATCATTTTTTGATTTTATTTATTTTAATTTAAAAGCATTTTCAAATCCCGATGAAAATTGGAAACAATGTCTAGATTCTAGTTTTGTTGTAAATTTAATGATAACTTTTGGCCAATTGGAAAAATTTAAATTTTCTGTTCCGCTCAATTCCAACCATATTCTTTTCTAAACTCTAAACTTTTATATTTGAATTGTTATTCATTATCGGGAAAGATTTCTGATTTAAACTATTTCCAAAATAGAAAACTTTTTATATTAATAAAAGACTAATGATTTCTTCAGCCTTTTTTATTTTTGAGATTATTCAAATTTCACTATTGTTAAATTTGAAACTTTCTTATTTTGAAGTGGTACAATTTTCATTTTAAACGCTTTTAATTTGATATCGGAATGGAACCAATTACACAGACATTTTGTCGGTTAAAAAATTTTGTTGTATAGAAATCTTTAAAAATTATTCCAAACTTCTAAATTTGAATGACAACAAAAAACACCGTAAAAGAAGTTAGGGAGTTGCAAAAACAAAAAAAACCGATAAACTCGCAATTGAGAACTTTTTACGCTTTTCGTGTACGAATTATTTAAATAAAAAATATAAAAAATTGAACGTTTTATTTTTCATTTTCAAACTCCTCACTTGTTTTTCTTATGTTTCTCTTTTATTAGTATGAAGTTCCAAAGCATTTAAAGATCATTTTAAAAACTACATAGTTAGAAGGAAATGTATTTTAAAACCTATTAAGATGACTACGTTGAAAATAGGTTGATTCCTTAAACTTGTCAATTTATTCTAGTGTTTTTTCCTAATTAGAGACCCCTTAGAGGTCCTATATATCATTATAAGCTGAGATGAATCTATTTAATTTGTTTTCAAATACACACACCAGTATTAGAAAAATTTGCTGCATTTATATTATTTATTCTCTAGACATATTAAATTTGTTTGCTTATTTTTATCAATAAAAAAGTGCTCAATATAACAGAAACGTCTTTTATGGTGCAGTGTATAAAATGAATCTTTGGAAAGACTGTTCTATCCTCCCAAAACAATAAAAAGAATTTAAATTTATGAAAATTTAATAATTTTCTCAGAAGCTACATAAACTTTGTGTTTTTCTCTAAATTATTTCTTTTCAGCTTCAATTTTTGTTGCCAAAACTTCTCTATCTCATTATTAAGATTATACAGGGTTGCTACAAAATCTCCAGTTTACAAATCCCCTGTCTCTTTCCTGTACAATTTTTTACTTTCCCTGACCGTTATAAATTTCCCTTTGAGGTATACAAAGAAACCTAACATCTAGTAGATCAATAATGTTATTGAAAAAAATCATTATTGATAAATTTACCATAAATACTTTTAGTGAGAAAAGTCATAATAAAATTTTAAAAACGTCAACTTAAAAAAAAATCTCTGACTTTCCAGACATGTAGCAACCCTGATTCATCTCTATCAATCGTTTCAATATTCCCAAGCCTTTTTCAGGGTGGCCGTTTTAATCAAAGAAAAAATTTCCAGTCATTTTCCGGTTCGCAAACATTTTTCAAGCTCGATGAAATTTAGAAAATTGAATACTAAATCTGAAAATTATTCCATTCGAAATAATAAATACGGAAATGCAAATAAAAGGATTCAAAGTAAAGCTCTTGAATTTTAAAGTTTGAAAATTGAACTTTAAAAGTTGTTTCATTAAACAATTTTTTATTCAAGTGCTCAATAATTTACACGTATAAAATGGAAGCTACTAACACTTTTTAACTGGACAATTTTAAATTATATGCAATTAAACTATTAAATTACAAATTTAAACGTGTTCAAAATTATACCATTTTAAGCTTTTCTAAATTCTAATTTCAGCTCAGAATTAGTTAAAAATTGAAAATTCCCTGTTTAAATGCGGATCTTTAATTCTTATTAAAAAATTCCCTGGTCAAATACAGAATTTTAGTTCTTTTCGAAAATTCTTCAAGTCAACTAATTCTAAGAATTATAATTTTTTTGTAAATTGGCTAAAATTTTAATATTACCTACTTCAACTGAGAATTACAATTATTTGGAAAAATTTCCTGTTCCAATTCACAATTTTGCTCCTTTTCTAAAATTTTCAGTATTAGCTTGGAATCTGTTAAAATTTGGAAACTGTCTGTTTAAATTAAAACTTAAATTATTTTTATTTTAAATAGTTTAAAAATCGTTGAAATTCTTCAAAATTTATTTGAAGATCTTGAAGCATCTACCTGTTGGTAGGGCTATTTGCACTGAAATTTGGTACGAATAGTCGGATTTTGTCGGTACACGCAGAGCCTTCGTTTAAATTATTTGAAATCAATTCTAATTTTTAATTAATTTTGAAGTTTTTAAATCTTCTAAATATCTCTTCAACTTACTCGAATTTCTTGTAAGAATAATAGGTTTTCAAGCGTTATTTAAATTATAAATATATTATTTTGAAATTATTTTAAAATAAAAAGTAGTTTATGAAGTTCCAATAGGGTGATTACATTTGTTTAAGACTTTCCAATTGAAACAATTTAAGTTTTAACATTAAAATCTGGAATGTCTAAAATTGTGAACTGATGCCGAATCATTTTGTACAATCAATTAATATTTATTTTTTAAATCTGGGCAAAAAATAAATTTCCGGTCATTTCCCGGTCTCATAAAATTCCCGGTCTCCCGATCCAGCGGCCACCCTGAATTTTGAACTTTTTACTGGAAACTTTAATGAAAATACGTTGATTAAAAAAACAACGAAAGCTTTTTTTTGTATTTGTGTATGGAACATACAAAAATTCCCCTTCAAAATTAAAATCCGGAACATTTCAAGCTTTTCCGACAAAATTCCCATGAATAAGAAATTCTATGTAGGTAATTACAAATGTTTAGAAAGAATAAATTATCTTACTTGATAATCCTTAAGCACAAATCCGTAACGATTCTAGCTTGCTTCACTATGTGACTATGAGGTTCGTTGAATTGTTCAGCATTCGTTGCCAGATATCGAACGTCAAACTGCGCCGAGGTGATTCTTCTATAAAAATGATTTTCGAACCGAGCCTTGATAGTCGACAAGTCAATCGGGTACTCGACAACGAAAGCATAAGACGGATAAATATTGAGATCAACAGGCGCGACGAAGGGTTCAGCTATCGCGAGACTCATAACTTGATCAAGTCCACGAATTATCCTTCGACAGGTCGCCTCTCTATCACCCATGGGCCACTCTTCCGCCTGGGGTTGGTACAAAATCGCCTGAATCTCTTCTGGAAGCACATGAACAGCACCTCCTATTTCCGCAGGAAGTCTCTCTTGATCTATGGGTTCAAGATCCCAAGGACTCATCTTCTCGACCTCGCCATTGTCCCATCTAACATGGAAGCACATGAAATACGAGTCTGGAAAGTTTTCATCCAGAGGTTCCATCGACTGGATTTGTCCCATCCACCATCCATCGTCAATCATACACCGAAATCGATCTCCTAAAGACCAAGAACGAGCCAGGGCTGTTTCAAAAGTTTGCCTCAATACCAAAAAGTCTAATACATCGGCCATGTCATGATACTTTATCGTAAAATTCTCTCCTGTCAAACGACCTTCTTCGTCCATTGTCGCAAGCTTCAAACAGCAGAGACGTGGGGGACGAATTTCGTATTTTATTCCTACAACTTTCACATACTCCATTGCCTTAATATGCATCTTTGCCCAGGGTTCACATCGAGGGCCGAGTTCATACACCTTTTTCTTTCTAACAGCGTCGAGATAAAACTGATGACCTTGGCGAAAAAAGACTATTTCGTCTCCCATCTGCGGATAGTAGGGCGCTTTTCTCGGTATCACTTCTGTGAGCCACTCCGAAGGACGGAAAGCTTCTGGCACTTCGTCAATTCCATTCGGAGGTAGCATAACTACTTTCTTCTTGGGACGTTGACTTCTTCGCCTGTCGGAATCGCTTGGGGGTGTAACGGACCTCTTTTTCACAGGTTTTCGTTTACTTCGCTTAGGCGGTTCCAGGTTCACGCCATGATCCGCCATCCAGTCTGAATAGACACTGCTACGATTCGAACTAGAACTATCTGAACACATGTCGGCTTCATCGGCAGTGGAATCGTTGCTGTTGGAGCTGGCTGAACTGCCACTCGAAGCCACTGCATCGGGATCTACAAATTCGTCATCCTCTGGCTCATCACCTCTAGCAGCTCTCGTTCTGTACCCGTGTCTCGCAGCTCTGTTTCGTCTGTTCCGATTGGACAACCGATTGCCAATACCCCCTAGCATGTCATTTCCAGTCGACACCACCTTGGGCCTCCGTTGCATCTCTCGTCTCCAATTCTCCAATTCCAGATCCGCCATGGCGTTAATCTGGCTCTGTTGACTCTCGAGAATCGCTGAGTTTAGTGGCTTGACAAGAATCGGCTTATTCCACGGCGTTGTGTTGTCCCGCTGCCAGTTTCCGCTACTCTGCCTCACACCTTCGACGTCCCCGACTCTCCTCAATCCCGGTCTGCTTCCTCTTGGACTGGCTATCAGTCGAGCAGGAGCTTCACCGCCCTGGTTGTCGTCGCGTTCCTCACCGTTCTCTCCTTCAACAATAATGTTATTTCGCTGGGCAAGCGCCTCAATCAGTCTGTCAATGTGCGAACGAGGGTTGTGTAGAGGAAGACCTTCTATGACTTCCTGCATTCCACCAGCTCCCACTGCAATGTTGGGAACAAGTTGTTCCCCTCGACAATGTTCCCTTCCGGGCACTAATCGTTGCAATGTGGGTGGATAAGGATTACCGTCGACGTCGACGAGGAAAGGTGGTGGCATCAAATGTGGTGCGGTTTGCGTCTGTTCATCCAGAACATAGTTATTAGAATCCCTGATCAACGGCCGGTAATCGGTGTGGAAAAAGAGCTCTTTGGGCACTATTTTCAACAACTCGACTCCCGATCCAAAGCCGTACATCATCAAATGCCCATGGGAGTCTGTCGCGGCCAACATTGTCCCATCAGGCGACCATTTAGCGTCAAATACTGCACCATTTCCTTGACCTTCGATAAAGTTTTGGAAGCAGGCTAATGGTTCAGATTTCAGCACGTCCCAAATGATGAGCTGACCGTCATGACCGGCACTGAGAATAATTCTTGGATCCATCGGGTGCGACTCGAGGACGAACACTTCATCCTTGTGACCTCTCAAAACTTTGACCAACTCGGCAGTCTTTGCGTTCCAGACTTTTAGAGAACTGTCGTTCACAGCCGTGATGACAAATTCGTCGCTCGCGTCCCACGTGACCATTGTAACTTTTGCTTTCTTGTTGGACTCTTCATCAACTTCTGGTTCTCCGGGCAGTTTGGTGGACATGACAAGACGCTTGTGCATCCACTGTTGTTGCTCAAAGTGCCAGACGTTTGCGGTGCCGTCTTTTGAGCCAGAAATAAATTTAAGACCACTATTGTGAGCCCACTGAATGCTGTCTACTGTGTCACTGTGTGCTTCAACTTCGAGTACTCGTCGTGGACCTTCGTCTCCAATCATGGCATAGACACGAACGTGATGATCAGCGGATCCGGCTGCCATAAACGCCCCACCGGGACTAAAGGAAGCGCAAATCATTTGCGCCTGGCCTGGTCGCATTTTCTCGTGATACTGGATCGGTTTCTGTTGAAAAACAGCTCTCTCGTTGCCCTTTTTAGTGTGAGACCAAAAGGCTACTGAACCGTCGCTGCTAGTCGATACCAGGTAATAAATATCATTACTTGCGATGGGACAAAACTTAACAGAAGTTATCATGCCAGAGTGTCCCGATAAAACGGCCACGGGGGACATAGTTTGGAAACACCAGACTCGTAGAATCTTGTCCAGACTTCCCGCTGCGAGGAGAGTATTGTCGAAATTGACGGCAATGTCCATAATTTCAGCAGAAGCACCACGAAAGGTTGCCAGCAATCGTCCATCACTTGAACTCCAGACTTTTACCAACAAATCATCAGCACCCGTTATAATGTATTTTCCTGTTCGATCGTAGAGGACACAGTAGACGGCAGATAAATGGCCCAAAGTGTGGCGGTATAATTGAATTCTGCTATAAAATGACGAATGTATCACCTCTAGTCTGCTCAACGGTCCAGAGTTTTCTCTTCCCTGGAGTACTTTTACTGAAAGATAGATCAAGAATGGTAAATAATTACACATACCTGGAAATATTATATTATATTAAAATGCTAATGCAAAATGCACGACTATAAAGAGAATTGAGAGAAAAAGGACGTGAAAATGGAAAAACTTTCAAATCCTGGAGAAAAAATTTTCTGACAATTCCACGTTCTTTCCAAGTATCTCAAAATTTTTCCAGGCATAGTTTTTCATATTATTTTAGGTTCCTATACTTCAAATTCAGTTTATATTTAGGTAAAATTAATATGGATACTAAATAGTTAAATTTCGACTAAAAAAGATGAATTTTCAATTAAATAGTTGAATTTTTAAGTAAAAATAATGAACTGCACACAAAAAATGTAATTAAAATAATGAATCTTCAACTACAACAGATGAATTTCTAAAAAAAAAGATACATTTTCATACAAGACAAATTTACTATGAAAGATACGATTATTCAATCAAACACATGCACTTTCAACGAAATCGTTGAATTTCAGAAGAAAAAAATTTAATTTCAACAAAAAAATCGATTATTCAAAAACAGCTCAACTTTCAATCAAATTTTTTTGAACGAAAACATCGATTTTCAATCGAAAATGGAAGTTACATTCTCAGACAAGCAAACATTAATTTAAAAAAAAAAGAAAAACGAATTTTCAAGAAAATAGTTCAATTTTCAAACAAAGTGATGAATTTTCAACTAAAATTAGAAATCTATACAGTAATAGTTGAATCTTCAGAGATAAATTTTAAAACAAGAAGATTAATTTCTACCAAAAAAGAGGAATATTCAAATAATAAAGATAAATTTCCAATTAAAAATTGAATAGTCAAATTTTCAGTTAGAAAATAATATTCAGCAAAAGATTAATTTACAAATAAAATAATAGAATATTTAAATGGAATATTTATATTTTCAGTGGAAAATTTTTTTTAACCAAAAAACAAATTTTTAAAAGCATAGTTACATTTTTTTAACAAATTTAGGAATTTTCTACTAAAATTAAGAATCTTCAACTGGACTACTTGAATTTTAAATGAAAAAGATGAATTTTCAGACCATAATATTTATTTTTTACCAATAAAGTAGGATTTATTTACAAAAAACATGAATTTTCAACGAGTTACATTTTTAAATAAAAAAGAAAAATTTTCAACCGAATATTTGGACTATTAACCAAAAGTATCAATTTTCAACCAAATACGCAATAGTTGAATTAGAGAAAAAAAATCTAAATTTCCAGCTGAAATTGTGTATCTTCAACTGAAATCGTTAATTTTTTAACCAAAAAGATGAATTTTCAACACAGAGCTGAATTTTCAACCAAGAAGATTGATTTCTACATTACATTAATTTTCAACTAAAAAAGGAACATTGTTATCCAAAAATTATATAGTTAAATTTAGAGTTAAAAAAATTAATTTACAACCAACAAGATGTAATTTTAATTAAAATTATAAACCAAAATTAATGTTTAACAAGAGTTTAACATTTACCCAAGAAATATTCATTAAGAAAAAAGACTGTGAACAAAACAAATGCAGTAGTTGATATTCCAATCAAAGAAGATTTTAATTTTTAATCAGAAACAGTTTAATTCAACTAACAAAGAAGATTTTTCAACGATTTGAATTTTTAACTATGAAAGATTTTTCTGTTAACAGGTAGAAAATATTGCTAACAAACTGTTAAATTTCTAACAAAATACATGCGACTTCAACGAAATACTTGAATTTTTAACCGAAAATGAAGAATCATTGTTATTTTATATTACAATTTTTTTTAATTAAGCACGCTCGCGAAAAAATTCCCCGATTACAAAAAATTCCTTGATAATTTTAGGTTTTCCAGGTATTCCAGGTTGGGTAGACACCCTGGAGATTAAAAATGTTGTCAATTGAAGCATAAAATTTAAAAAACCGTAGCAACATATTTGTAAGAATTTTTAAAAATAATAAACTTTAATATAAATCAGGCAGACCTTGGATCGACTAAAATACTTTTGGAAAAAGTCGCAAAAGTACGCAAGTCGCATGAGATTTCAAATCATGCATTTATTTAGCAATACAGAAAATAAATGTGTCACAGAAAAAATTCTAAATGGTCAGTTTTTTTTTTTTTTTTTTAACAAGAAAAATTAAATTTAACGCGATACGTATAGAAAAATACATAAAATAGTGAACAATACGAAGTGATCTAAATTTTCATCTATCTAGCACAAACTCCTGTGAATTTAGAAGTTATATTTGCCCAAATGAAATTAAATATATATTAAGTTGTGATATGGACTTTTAAATTACTAGACTCATAAAAAGTAGTAAGTTTTGGAGCAAGCAAAGATTGAAGACAAGGATTTTCCAAAAGATTTTATTCTGTAAATTCTAAACTTTTGATTTCAAAATTCCTAGATAAATAAATGTAACACCGAAGAAGAAGAATCGTACAAAATGAAACTAATTAAACTCTGATTCGAAGCCCGATTAAATCAATTCTGATGTATTTTTACGTCCCTGGTATTTTTGCTTGCTTACAAATACTTAAATAAATTGACTTCCAATTTCATGGAGTTCCATATTTTGTGTATTATTCTTATATAAATAGATTTATTCACGTCAAGAATAATTCTTTTTTTTCAACTTGACCACTTGCAATCTTTTAAAATGAAACAAATCGATAATTGGCAAGGGTTCCAATTTCAACTATTTTTAAAACAGAAAACATTTGAATTTGAAATAGTTATTTTTAGTAGGAAGATTAATGTCTTTATTTAGCATTGTCCATTCTTGAAGCCATTCATACATTCAATTTCAGACTTGATTATGATTTTAAAATTGTTGAATTCTAACCTTTTTCACGCTTCTGATGAATATTTGGTGATCATTTTGCAATTAAATATCGTTTTAAAATAATCATTAACAGGTACATTTCTCAAAAATTTAATTATTATTGCAATATTTTTAAATGAAACAAGTTTACATCACATTTCCCACAAAAGTTGCCTGCAGTTTAAAATTTAGTAAATGTTCAGGTTTTTTGCAAGGATTCTAATTTAAACTATTTTCAAAACAGAAAACATTTGAATTTGGAAAAGGTTATTTTTAGTACAAAGATGAATGTCATTATTTAGCGTTGTCCATCCTTAAAGCCATTCATATATTATTCAATTGGAAACTTGATTATTTTTAAGTTACTGAATTCTAACCTTTTTCAATTTGCACGTTTCTAATTTGATATTTTGCGATTATTCTGAAATGAAATATCGTTTTAAAAAAATCATATAAAGCTATATTTCCCACAAATACATATAAAATTCTTCTTGCCTCGTCACGGTTCATTTGTGTTTGAACCAAAAAAATGAAATATAAATACCTTTACAGTTTATTTTTCAATTAATTAAATTTAAAATTATATTTCAAATTTTGTCTACTTGCAAATGTTTAAACATCCAACACTGCAAATTAAAATGGTGCAATTTAGCAAAAAATAAAAAATTAATCGCTATAAAAATAACATTTTTTCAAAACAGTTGCATGGCTAGAAAAAAACAAAGTAAAATAGTGGCACGAGCGCCAGCCTGATAAACATTGCAAGGTAAGAATATAAGTAAACTATAAAAAGAAAGCTTATTAATAGATATTGTACGTTTTCTGAAATATTAGAGGATTCTTACCAATATTGTGAACGAGCGTACTGCCCGTTGGGGCCATAAATGGCTTTCCATCTAATCTTCCAGTGTAGGTTCGTATACCACGTGTTTGTCGCAGTAAATCTAGGGAATAAAGATTTTTTGTTATAAAGAAGCTTTGTACAAGAAACACTTAAATGTTTTGTTTGTCGAGTTTTTTTGACTGAATTTGACGTATTGGGAACTACCTAAGGTTCAAAATTAAAGTTCTAGGCCTCTGGGTTTGAAAACAAACAAATTCAAATTAATTACCTGCTTTTGTGCGCAACAGCGACTGTTTTCCTGCACCCAATAAAGAAACAGCACCTGGTATGCAAGGAGGAATTTCCTTTTCCAAGGCTGGACCGATTCGAGCACATATTTGCAAAAGATGTTGCGGTCCAATGTGAGAATACTTTTTTTCCTGTTAAAAATAGCTGGTTTAGTTACAATCCTTTCATGCGTGTATTTCAACTTTTATATGATTTCAATCGATTGCATTTTACATGTTACATATTTGCACTAAACTTGTTTCTTTCTATCAGAATAAATTTCTCTCCAAGAGAACATTTTTATAATTGTCTAATGAAATAATGTTAAATTATTTTCAATATCATATCTTTAAAAAATGAGATTTGAACTTACAGATAAAATCACATTACATTCAAAGAGATATTAAAAATAATGATTAAGCACTTGAGAATAAATGAATAAAAGAAATAAATTTCTTTGTTATCTACAAACAAATAATTTCAAATGAACGAGTTTCCCATAAAACGTGCTCTCCGCCAAGATTTAAAAAGGTCCGCGAAAGTAGTCCCTCCATCCAACCAATGAGAGGACTCTCAAATGGATATGGCCAATCAGACAATATGAGTTGCTCGGCTCATAGTATAGTGCTATAAATACGCCGTGTAAACATATATATTCATTGATCAGCTTGCCCAAGATGGCCGACTTGAAAACGTCATTGGAGGAAATACTAAAGAGTGGGGGTACTTGGGCAACAGCTCTGCTGACTGATAAAGAGGGGATGAAAGAATCTGTGAGGAATAAAGGACGGGGGGAAAAAGGAATATGGGGGTTGGAGCCTGCCAAAGGTACATTATTTACCAGGCCGAGCCTCCCTCCAGGTATCGACCGCTGAGGATGAATTGATAAAGTCTATAAAAAATCTGAAACTCCTTCACCTCAAAATTGACCTCGCAACCTAGTTACATGGAATTTTAGGATTCCAAGAATTGGGAATAAAAATAAGGGTACTCACCAATTCCTCAAAACTTTGATTATGCAAATTTCCCTCCCAATCGAGTCTCTGGGGCAATATCTGTAAAAAAGGGAGCAAAATTGAAATATGAAATCGATTTTTTCTAATGCGAAAAAACATTTCATCCCCCCACGCAAGGTTGCTAACCTTGCGATTCTAATGTTTTGACAAGCAGAAACCACGTGCAAACCATGTGGAGCCACTGGCTATGTGTACTGACCCCCGGCAAAACGTCAACTGCAAGTTTTTGTCTTACCTTGATTCGCTCCAATTCTTGCTTCAACACCTGGCATAGAAAAGATTTGAGGTTAGTAATCGGCGAGATATGGGACTGGGTTCAACAACTATGTCGATATTTACCTGTGCAGTCTCGCGACAGGGCCCCGCCGTCAGAAACTTTGCAATCAGGAAGTACAGCTCTGAAAGAAAGAACGCTTACAGTTTACGAACAAGTCACACGCTCGCAACGTTTCACAGGCACTCAACAACTCTTATCTTTTTCACTAGTTACCTGGCGCTATCACAGCCTCGTTCCTGGATGCCCGGGCCTCCATTCTGGTTGGAGCAGCCACAATTATTCACTCAAGTACGTAAAGAAACATTTATTTTTTGGGGTCATAGCGAGCAGTAACATTTCACATTTCGTTTTCTCTTGCGAGGATTCGACCGCGTCACACCACCAAGCGCGACTTGGAGCTGCAGAAAGTAGTCCCTCTCTTTGAGGAGAAGGGGTACAGGAGTAGGGGAAACGAACGGAAATGATTTTCCTGGTACCTAATTAATTAAGTAGCCCAGATGGCCCACATGAGCTTTTTGTGTTTATCCATCATGTCATATGTTTTATCTAATTTTTAACTTTTTCATTAGATTTGTGTAGATTTCAAAACTTAAAACTGTTTCCAAATATTTTAGGTTAAATCGTCATGTGCATGTTTACGCAATAATAGTATACAGGGGAAAGTGCGAGAGTAATGGAATATTTTATTTAAGTACAAGTAATTCCCTAAATATAAATTTAAGCAACATCTAAATTTAAAACGGTAAAAACTAATCATTGGCATTTTAATTTGACTCTCGGTTTGCAACAACCGGACGTGGAATCTTGGAATCCTGGTGGAAACTCTGTAACGCATGCGTAATGCAGGATTTTTGAATTAAAATTCCATTTCCATGAAAATTGATACGTATGTTGGTATGACGTGTGGGTACAATCGGTACGTTGTTACGCGGCTTACCCCGTCTTATTCTCCTTTATTTAATGTTTGTTAGTGTTTTAAAGTGTTCCGAAAATTTGTTAGGTAAATAATATGATTAATGTATTTGTAATGCTATTGCTTATATTAATTAAGAGTGCTTCTTATTTAAATATTGAAAGTGAATTCAGATTTTAAAATTCTAACCTCTGATTACGGTTTCTTTTGTGTTGATTTGTCAATAAATACGGTGTTCTGTAAAAAGTCGTGTAATTTCACTATACATTTATAGTAATAAGTAATAAAAACTCGATATTATTGGCCTCTGTGTAAAATTACTAATTAATTATTATGAACGTAGTGATATACACAAATTTTGTAAAATAACTACATTCATCGCATAAGTGATTGTTGGGGCAGGCCAAATTTATGTCTAAAAAATCGACTAGTTTTTTTTTGTGAGCGCCCCCCCCCCTCATTTGTTATTTTTTCGGAAAAAAAAATTTATTTTTCTTTAATCGGTCAACACGTGCCCCCGGGCTTTTGAAATTAACACGAGGTGTGAAATGGGAAAAGCTCGATTTTCTAAAAAATGGAAAAAAGATGCACTTGTTATAACTTTTTGCAAATTAAAGGTTAGTCACCTCTTAAGGAATGTCAAAGAAACAATTTGCGCTCAATAACTTTTTATTTTAGCCTATCACTGCCCTTGTAATGTGAGCGGAAAATGTTGTAAAAAATGCAACATAATAATTTTATGTAAAATTCACAATATTTATTTTTTTGTTTTCTTCAACATCAATTATTTTTATTCGGAAAGTAATACGTTTCAGAGTTTTGTGTAACTATTTTTAATTGCCTAAATGCCTTTAAATCCTTTAAAAAAATGTATTCGCTATAAATGATATTTAATGAATTTCAAGAATAATATTTCTAACTTTACATATTTAGTAATTATTTCAAAATTTTCATTTTTTCTAACAATTGTCCCTCTATTATTCGTAAAAAGTTATTCTTTCCTAAATTACTTACACTGTCAACAGAAGTTAAGAGTAATAAATTTTTTTAACGATATTTGGGAATTATTTACACATGTTTTATTTGTTTAAAAAATTTTCGCCCCCTGCAAATCCTGAAAAGTTACTACGTTCTGGAATCAATGACACAGTTAATAAATGCTAACAGTGATATTTTGTGTAGAAGATAGCTTAAAATTCTTTAAACAATTTTAATTTGTTTAAAAAATTCTTTCAAATTCAAATCTTGAAAAGTTACTAATCAATGTTATGAGTGACCTTTATTGTGAAAGGCAGTTTTGCAATTATTAAAACAATTATAATCATTTACTTGCGCCTTTTCACATGAAAGATAGAGAAATTTTTTTCAATCTCTTACACTATTTTGCCTCTTATTCAGTATTTTCTTATTTCGGAACTTATAACCTAATTTACAGGATGAAAAAATGGTTCAAACAAATGAAAATTGTTTAAACACTTGCCAAATATCCTACAAAAAAATGTATTAATTTTTAACTTCATAAAAAACTTTTTACGATTAACAGGGGAAAGTTTTTTTAAGTAATTAATAAATGTGCTGTTATCGAAATATTATTCTTTAAATGCATCAACTTTATCGTTTATCTCAAAAATATTAACTTTTCACGATGAACAGGCATAAAAATGCTTGTCACTTATTGCATATTAAATAAATAGATTCGAAAAAATACCGCCTTTAGCACGAATTCGACATAATTCTGATATTTTGCATTTTTCGTCATTTTCCGGACACAGTACAAGGGAGTTGGGGGCGCCCAAATTAAAAGTTTCTAAGAGAAAATTATTTCTTGAACATTCCTGAAGAGGTGACTATACGTTAATTTGAAAAAAGTCATTAACAAATATTTATTTTTTCAAGTTTTAAAAACCGGAGCTATTTTCATTTAAAACTTCATATTAATTTCAAAATCCCGGGGATTTTTACATGTTTTTAAATTTTAAAAATTTGTATTTTATTTTTTTTTTCAAACCTTTTTTATTTCAAAATGAAATGTAAAATGACTATTGGAATCAGTCAGGCTATAAAAAAAGAAGAAATGCAAAAAAACTTTTTAATTTATTACTGTCTTAAAATTATTAATTCAATGTTATAAATTATATAAGTATACTATATTTTTAATTTTGAAGTTTTATGAAATGATGTAATGTGCCAAAATTATGAATTTTAAATAGTGTTTACATGTTTTACTCATTTACTTTATGAATCTTTAGTCGGAATCTACATTATTTTTTAATTCACTTGATTCCATGGATAGGCATTGAAACGAGCATTAATCGTAATAATTTTACCATGTTTCATAAAATTACATGAAAGCATAGCCAATCTACACGTGTTTTTTTTCAATGTGGCCAAAAATAAAAGCAATAATAGTTTTTCTAAATAATAATCTCATAAATCTAATTAATTCCTCTTTTTCTAATATGGTTTTTTTTACTTGAAAAATCAGAGTTTTAGTAGTACATACCTTTCTCTCACTTTGGATTTTGGTTACAGTTCCTATTTTCTTGTAAACCTACTTTTATGTCAATACTTAATTTAATTAATTTAATATGTACATTTGCTTGATAATAATTGTATTTCAAAGAAGCCGATACTAACTTATCTTTATATTTTAGCCTCTTAGTTGTAAACTCTATGTAGATTAGAAATTATATTTTCAAAAAATATAGTTTTTATATATAAAAGGAGTCAATTTCCAATTTTGATTCAACGTGAAAGAAAAAATGTCTTGGATACGAGATAGCACTCTGAATTGGATTCAGCGTCTAGCTGTCAAAATCGTAAAAAGTGGTCAAATTCCAAGACATGTTGCATTTATAATGGACGGAAATAGGCGTTATGCGAATAAGAAAAATGTAGAAAAAGTTGAAGGACATACGAAAGGGTACGTAAAAACAATATATTAAGAAACATTAAATTGTTTTATTCACATCAGGATTAAGCAAAGCAACTTTTAAATTGTTGTAGATTTGATAAATTAGCGGAAACATTGCAGTGGTGTTTAGATCTTGGAGTTTCCGAAGTTACTGTTTACGCATTCAGTATAGAGAATTTCAAAAGAAGTAAAGAGGAAGTTGATGGCCTCATGGAACTAGCTAGGCAAAAATTCCAACGCCTGTTAGATGAAAGGTGTGTTATGCTTGAAATCACGGTCTACCTTAAAGAAAATTCATATCTACAAACACCATTGAAAACTTCAAAAAAATTTATTTCAGAGATAAATTAATGGAACACGGAGTTTGTATACGAGTAGTTGGAAATTTATCTCTCATACCAGATGATGTTCAAAAGTTAATTGCAGAAGCAATGATTATTACAAAAGACAATAGCAAAGCAGTTCTCAATGTGGCATTTTCTTACACCTGTGAGTATTGCTTATACCTGTAATTCAAATCAGTATCACAGGCCTTACGTGTCGGGTCCTAGATCTTTATTGTATCCTATATTCATTCAAGGTACCTAGTGTACCCTGTGTTCAAGATTTGGTCCCTAAAGGTACCCTGTTTGCGTCAGGCATTTTGTAAAAAAATAACACAAAGCAAAGAATTTTTGTAAGAATTAACTAAAAAATAATAAGGGTTGCCACACAGTGACTATTACTCAATTTTTGAAATGAAAAGATCATATTAGTCACTTTTCAATCAAGAAATGAACTAATGGATTGATCACTATTCATTTCAGGTTTCTACCTGTTTTTGAATTGTCTTGAATTCTTTAAATTATTTCAGTCTATTTGCGAGATTTCGATAAGTTCTTGATAGACTTCAATAATTTAAAGGGATTTAACAACTTTAATGTATTTTTAAAACTTATAAGGCATTTTTAGTAGCTTTTAATTTGAAGTATTTAGGGAATTTCAAAATTCATTTTAAAGCCTTTGTAATAAAATTGGGATAAAGAATTTTCTAGAATTTCGGAACATCTGAAACGATTTCACAGGACATATGATGTTTTTAAACTATTCCACGTTATTTTATAAGATTTTCGAGGAATTCAATTATTTTAAGGGAGTTTAAAAATCGCAATGTATTTCAATACATTTTGCTGGATTTCAGAAAATATCATCATACAATTTCATGGGATTTTATAATATTTAAGTAGATTTTAAAGAAGTTATTCGCGAGAAGTAAGGTATTTTGTAGGGGTGAAAGATTTAAAGAGATTTGGAATGAAATCTGAATTCTTATTGATTTATTCAGAAATTCTTTGGAATTTTATGAATTCACTTTTTTTAATCACTTGCATTCTTCTAAATTTATTTTATTCTACTTAATTAAATGTAATTTTTTTTAATTTTAAAAAGTTTTAATTTAATTGATCCTGAAGATCAAATGATAAAATGATCAAAGGGTTTTAAATATTTTAGGTTATTTAAAAAAGATCCAAATGATTTCAGTTATCAAATAGGATTTAAAAGAATTTGAAATATTTGAGAGTATTGCAAAAGATTCCCAAATGTTTTCAAGGGCTTTCACATTATATAAGAGGATTCGAAATATTTTTGGTAATTTAAAAATATTCCCAACCTTTTTTTATTTTTCTTCGATAGCTCGAAGGCATTTAAAAGATTTAAATATTTTAAGGTATTTTATAAGATTTTTTTGGTAATTTTAAGGGCTTTTAATATTTTAATGGATTTCAAAGAATTTTCCAGAAGACATGTGGGATTTCGTAGGGCTTCAATGATTTGAATAGATTTTCAAATATTTTTTGCAATTCATTTGGAATTCGCCCTGTATTCTTATTAATTTGTACTAAATTCTTTTGAAATCTTCTGCATTAACCCAATTATACTCAATTGATTTTTTTTATATTTTTAAATTGTTCTTAATTCACTTGATTGTTTTTTTTAATTTAGCTTGATTTTTTCTGTGTTTCATCTAATTTTTCTCATTGCTTTTAAATTTCTCTAAATTGGCTCCAAATTTATTGCATTAAATCGAATTTTCATAGATTGCTTAAATTTTCCCAATTCATTTGAATTCTTCTAGTTTAAACTTGAATTGATTTGTATTCATTAGTTATTTTTTGTGTTTGAAATTAGTAGGGTTTCAAAGAATTGAATTTTTTTCGAATACACCCGAAATTCTTTGGAATTCTCTTCATTTTTTAAAACTATTAATAACACCTTGAATTCTTTGGCGTTTCATCAAATTATTTGAATTCCTTGAATTTTTTTAAGCTTATTTTAAAGTTACTGAATTCAATTAAGCTTTTTCATATTTTTAAATTATTTTCAATTCACCTTGATTTTTTTTTATGAATTTCATAGTATTTTTCCCTTTTTTCTTAAATTCCTTTAAATTTATTCCAATTTTAGAGATATCAATGGAATATTATTGAATTTTTAAATTGGTTCCTATGAGCCTGACAAAAAGTACCCTTTGGTACTTACATTTTATCCCACAGGGACTGGGAGGCCTGGGATAACGTTTCGTAGTTTTTTAAATAACGAAACAAACAATGAAAAATACTTTATTGTCGAATATGACCATAATATAAGTTGTGGTATTATTTGTATTTTTAAAAATATATTTTAAAATCTTTGAAGTATGAAATTTCGAAATCCTCTTAAATTAGTTTTTGCCTGAAACTGCATTTATGTTATTTTTCAAATCAAAGAGGGAAAGATTTAGGTTTTCAAATAAGAATATAAAAATCGAAGGGTTGACAACTCGTAATCAGGTAAGCATTGGTAATGAAATCTCCTAAAATATCTAAAGTCACTTGAATTCTCCTGAAGTTCCTTGGAACATTGAATATCGAGATAAATGCTAGTTTTTATTTAAAGTATCACATTTTCCGAAGCAATAATATGTAATTCTGAATCAGATCAAAGAATTTTTGAAAAAATTAACATTTGGATTTGGAACAAGGATTTTTCTAAAAGAAAGATAATTCTGACTTGGAAGAAGAAATTTTCAAGAAGCATTACAATTCCTACTGGGGGCAGTAAATTTTCCAAAAGAATTACAAATTTCAAAAAATATATAAATCCCAGATCGGGAAATTAAAAAATGGACCGGGAATTAGAAATAATCCTTTTGGTAGACTCTGATTTTTCCTTTATTCATATAACACTCTAATTTACTTATTTTCTCTGTTTACAATTAAAAATTTCAGCAAGGGACGAGATTACCCAAGCAGTCAAGGATGTCGTTGACGGAGTTAAAAGTACCGAATTATTGGCGGAAGATATAAACGAAGATCTCATAAATGATTGTTTGTACACTCACAAATCTCCGGAACCTGATTTATTGATTCGCACATCTGGAGAAATACGTTTTAGTGATTTTCTCCTGTGGCAAGTATGTAAAATTAAGAAAATTATTATCCAATCAAATATACAGGACTCGGATAGACTAAAAGGTTTTTAAAAAGTAGAATTAGTTGCACGAAATTAATGAGAAATTTCTAATGTTCTCAATTAAAATGGTATAATTTTTTATATTTTTAAAATTCAATTTCAAAAGTTTAATTATGATTAAAATTGAAATCAAGTATCGAAAATTCTTCAAAGCGGATATCCTTTAATCGCATTTTTGTAAGTCGGAAAAGTCACGCGCACCGAGCGCTGAAAATAGATTCAGTGCCAAGAAATGTTACTCAAACATCTTAATTTCAGATTACAAGTACTTGCATTTATTTTGCGGAAGTACTTTGGCCGGAATTCACTGTGTGGGATTTACTTGCCGCAGTTTTATATTACCAAAGGTGTACGTACGATTTGAAATTGGTAGCTAAGGAGGTTGGAAGCAAACCTTTAATTTGCAACAACAGAATTACTTCCTACATTTGTAATATATATAAACATAGACAACTGTTTATAAAAAATATATCGCAAACTGTAGTTCAGTGATTAAAATTGTATGTCATTTATATTTTATGATATTTAAATTGTTAAAAGTATTATCCGTCGCAATAACAAAATACGCATTAAATGTTTGATAGGAAAACGGATACATTCTTCGGAATATTTGTCAAAAAAAGCTCGTCATAATTTTTTTATTTTGACCTCGAGTGTTGGGTATTGAAATAGTAAATATTAATTTCTACAAAGCCATGTAAATATGTAGAATATTTGCATTTCGACTTGCGATTTACTGGAGCATGTACATATGTTTATTATATTATATTGAGCACAATATTTTTTGGATAAATTTAAATAAATTTGTTTAAATTTGAACAAGTTTACACGATAAAATTATTCAACCACGTATTTAAGGTAATAAAATAAAATACTTACATTTTTTAAAGACAATTTATTAAATATTTCTGTACATGTAATTGATTAAATATATATTTAGTTTCTCTAAAAATACTTGGTATTTTATCAAGTATGCACTAGTAATCGTCACCTTAAGCCAAATTGGAAATTAAAAATGCTTATAATTGTATTTAAAACTTAATTTTTAT